>JAODUO010000133.1:130000-415000 GCA_025642075.2 Ridgeia piscesae
ACGGGCATGTTATAATGAAACTTACAGTATGTTGCATATAACTGTAGTGATCAATAGTTTACGCTTTCTGCAGGGATTGTGTGAATAGAAGCATGGAAAAATTAACCAGGAATTTTATAGGTGCTTGAATATATTTATGAGCCCTGGAAAGTTCCTAATGCAGCCACTAGCCAGTAGCTACCTGTTTCAATTGGCATGTTCTTGTCATATGTCATCGCCTATCTATTGAATGCCTGATGATTTGATAGATGGTCTGACTTTACTAAGTGCTGTAATATGTATGGTGTGCTGTTGCATGTGTGTGATGTCTATGCAGTATACACATCCACCCATCCCTGTCTGTGCATTATGACAAATAAAATGAAGCCTCTGTGCTTGTACCTAGGTTTGGAACTGCCAGTGGGTGTTTGTTTCAGGGTCCTGAGTTGTTCAGTAAGTGGGTCGGGGAGTCGGAGCGAGCCGTACGCGAAGTCTTCCGCAAGGCCAGGGCCGCAGCACCAGCCATTGTCTTCTTCGATGAGATCGATGCCCTAGCTGGAGAGAGGGGCAGGTCAGTCAGACTGAGGTCGTCTTTGTAAGAGAGGGGCAGGTCAGTCAGACCGAGGTCGTCTTTGTAAGAGAGGGGCAGGTCAGTCAGACTGAGGTCGTCTTTGTAAGAGAGGGGCAGGTCAGTCAGACTGAGGTCGTCTTTGTAAGAGAGGGGCAGGTCAGTCAGACCGAGGTCGTCTTTGTAAGAGAGGGGCAGGTCAGTCAGACCGAGATCGTCTTTGTAAGAGAGGGGCGGGACAGTCAGACTGAGGTCGTCTTTGTAAGAGATGGGCGGTTCAGGCGTGCCGAGGTCGTCTTTGTAAGAGAGGGGCGGGACAGTCAGACTGAGGTCGTCTTTGTAAGAGAGGGGCGGGACAGTCAGACTGAGGTCGTCTTTATAAGAGAGGGGCGGTTCAGGCGTGCCGAGGTCGTCTTTGTAAGAGAGGGGCGGGACAGTCAGACTGAGGTCGTCTTTATAAGAGAGGGGCGGTTCAGGCGTGCCGAGGTCGTCTTTGTAAGAGAGGGGCGGGACAGTCAGACTGAGGTCGTCTTTGTAAGAGAGGGGCGGGTCAGTCGGGCCGAGGTCGTCTTTATAAGAGAGGGGCGGTTCAGGCGTGCCGAGGTCGTCTTTGTAAGAGAGGGGCGGGACAGTCAGACTGAGGTCGTCTTTGTAAGAGAGGGGCGGGACAGTCAGACTGTGGTCGTCTTTGTAAGAGAGGGGCGGTTCAGGCGGGCCGAGGTCGTCTTTGTAAGAGAGGGGCGGGACAGTCAGACTGAGGTCGTCTTTGTAAGAGAGGGGCGGGACAGTCAGACCGAGGTCGTCTTTATAAGAGAGGGGCGGTTCAGGCGTGCCGAGGTCATCTTTGTAAGAGAGGGGCGGGTCAGTCGGGCCAAGGTTGCCTTTGTAAGAGAGGGGCGGGTCAGTCGGGCCAAGGTTGCCTTTGTAAGAGAGGGGCGGGTCAGTCGGGCCAAGGTTGCCTTTGTAAGAGAGGGGCGGGTCAGTCGGGCCAAGGTTGCCTTTGTAAGAGAGGGGCGGTTCAGGCGTGCCGAGGTCATCTTTGTAAGAGAGGGGCGGGTCAGTCGGGCCAAGGTTGCCTTTGTAAGAGAGGGGCGGGTCAGTTGGGCCAAGGTTGCCTTTGTAAGAGAGGGGCGGGTCAGTCGGGCCAAGGTTGCCTTTGTAAGAGAGGGGCGGTTCAGGCGTGCCGAGGTCGTCTTTGTAAGAGAGGGGCGGGTCAGTCGGGCCGAGGTTGCCTTTGTAAGAGA
Source organism: Ridgeia piscesae (assembly GCA_025642075.2). Taxonomy (NCBI): domain Eukaryota; kingdom Metazoa; phylum Annelida; class Polychaeta; order Sabellida; family Siboglinidae; genus Ridgeia; species Ridgeia piscesae. The sequence goes on from JAODUO010000133.1 coordinate 131,792, forward strand.
GGGGCGGGTCAGTCGGGCCAAGGTTGCCTTTGTAAGAGAGGGGCGGGTCAGTCGGGCCAAGGTTGCCTTTGTAAGAGAGGGGCGGGTCAGTCGGGCCAAGGTTGCCTTTGTAAGAGAGGGGCGGGTCAGTCGGGCCAAGGTTGCCTTTGTAAGAGAGGGGCGGTTCAGGCGTGCCGAGGTCATCTTTGTAAGAGAGGGGCGGGTCAGTCGGGCCGAGGTTGCCTTTGTAAGAGAGGGGCGGCTCAGTCGGGCCAAGGTTGCCTTTGTAAGAGAGGGGCGGGTCAGTCGGGCCAAGGTTGCCTTTGTAAGAGAGGGGCGGGTCAGTCGGGCCAAGGTTGCCTTTGTAAGAGAGGGGCGGGTCAGTCGGGCCAAGGTTGCCTTTGTAAGAGAGGGGCGGTTCAGGCGTGCCGAGGTCGTCTTTGTAAGAGAGGGGCGGGTCAGTCGGGCCAAGGTTGCCTTTACAAGAGAGGGGCGGGTCAGTCGGGCCAAGGTTGCCTTTGTAAGAGAGGGGTGGGTCAGTCGGGCCAAGGTTGCATTTGTAAGAGAGGGGTGGGTCAGTTGGGCCGAGGTCGTCTTTGTAAGAGAGGGGCAGGTCAGTTGGACTGAGGTCGTCTTTGTAAGAGAGGGGCGGGTCAGTTGGGCCGAGGTCGTCTTTGTAAGAGAGGGGTAGGTCAGTTGGACTGAGGTCGTCTTTGTAAAGAGAGGGGCAGGTCAGTCGAGCCGAGGTCGTCTTTGCAAGAGAGGGGTGGGTCAGTCGGGCCGAGGTCTAGTATATAGAGGGGTGGGTCAGTAAATAAATAAATTATGTGTTAGTCATAAAATACATAATAATCCATCTAGTGTATAATTACATTACAATGCTACTGATAATTGACGGTATAGGTATAATTATTATTAGTAATAAATAGTTTAGTATATGTTAAAAATAATAATTACGTAACAATAAATAAGCATATAATTATGTATTGATAATAGTAACAAATAATTTAGTAAACAAAATAATGTTCATGTCGAAGTACACTAATATGCAATATGAAAGAAATGGGTCTTCAGTAGATGACACATAACTTGTGACGTGAGTGACATGATCTAAATGGTAATACATTCTGTGTAGTTACATGGTCCAACAATTGACCCAGTGACATGTTCCAGCTAGTGACATGTTTCAGTTAGTGACATGTTCCAGTTAGTGACATGTTCCAACTAGTGACGTGTTCCAACTAGTGACGTGTTCCAATTAGTGACATGTTCCAGTTGGTGACATGTTCCAACTAATGACGTGTTCCAATTAGTGACATGTTCCAGTTAGTGACATGTTCCAACTAGTGACGTTGTTCCAACTAGTGACGTGTTCCAACTAGTGACGTGTTCCAACTAGTGACATGTTCCAACAAGTTACATGTTCCAGTTAGTGACATGTTCCAGTTAGTGACGTGTTCCTGCTGTAGTGGAGCAGGTGGAGGAGGGGACGTGTCTGACCGGGTTCTGGCCCAGCTGCTCACAGAGATGGACGGGGTGGAGGCGCTGCAGGACGTCACCGTTGTCGCGGCAACCAACAGGCCAGACAGAATTGATAAGGTCAGAGGTCGTTACAGTTCAGTAACATCATATTGTGTTGTTACACCAGTTATGTGCATGGGTCATGGTGGTACCAACGTCAAAGGGAAAGTTTTGTGATTTTGACCATATCTGTGTACGGTGTGACTTTGTATATGTTTATTTCGCACAAATAGTCCAGATGTATACGTAAAATAGAATAAAAAAATTAAAAGTACAATACTTTAAAAAACCTACAGCAATAATGGGGTTCAAATAAAATAATAAATAAGTGGGTATTCAAAATAAATAAATAGGTCATGAAACAAAATTGAATAAGTGATTAAAATTAATAAAAATAGGATAAAAAATACAATGCAATATTGTGTGTACAATAGGCATCCCCAGTATGTGTACATCGAACATCTAAAATGTATATCGGTATGAAAGTAATTGACAAATAAAGGGCTGATGAAGACGACATAAAAGGCTAAATATAGATGAATGAATGCGTTCATTAAAAGGTTTAATATAATTGGTGGCAAACATAAAACTTACACATCTTGATAATAAGTTAAGTAAAATTCTGAGACTGTTATTGTATGCAACGGTAATGATTTTCAAGCTCAGAATGTGTGCACCAAAGACTAGAAGTGTACATTGGACCACAGTATGCTTGAAATAAAGTAATTTTGGTGGAAGTACTACAAAGACAAAAATGTCGAGCTAAAACATTAGTTTGTGCATAAAGACATCTGTTTTGTGTGGCAATGTCGTCATCAGTACGACTGTTGTTGATTATATGACCACTTTATATGGTACATAATGTATATTTTATATGGCATGTATTGCATGCTATATTTGTTTACTCACTTTGTATAGGAAGTATAACAGTGGCGCCACACTGTGGCTTGGTAGGATACTATTAATTGATTTGTACCATCAGATTCTGGTCTTCCAGACATGTGTTTTTGAGACCAAGTGGAAGGCCAGGATGTGATTCTCTTGTCGTTTCATTTATATTTTTAGGGTTTTACATTGTTATTGAAGATCTAAGAGTTTTGTCAAATAGTGATGTAACATCCCTTACAGAATACAAGTTTTGATCATTATAATTCCGGTTCTGAAACCATATACAAATACCTGCTTGTTTCTTCATTTCAAAAACTAAACTACTTTGTTGAGTAATGCATCAAAATGTGTCATTGTCAGAAACAGGCATGTTGTGGCTTTACTTCCCAAGACTTTTTGCTAGTTAAAACTAATTTTTTGTTTTGTTTTTCCTGTGATATATCTTCCATCTATTAGTGAGTCGTGTATTCTTGTGTTTTTTCCTGTGGTAGTTTCCACCCACTGTTACATTGAGCTTTGTATGTGGCTGTTTCTTTGACACTTCCAGGCCCTACTGAGACCGGGTCGACTGGACCGTGTGGTCCACGTCCCTCTCCCAGACACACAGACACGCAGGGAGATCTTCTCAATACAGTTCCGCAAGATGCCAGTGGCAGACGACATCAGTATTGACGATCTGGTTACCTCCACAGAGAAGTACTCTGGTGCAGAGGTACGTGATATATTGACACCTGTGAAATGACTTGACTGGAATTAAAGGCAGGGGTCAACTTGACCATTCACCCTCCTCCTGGGTGTCTCTCCCAGCCACTTCCTCTTGTCCAGACGTCTTTGTGCAATCAACAGTGGGACACTGGGAGTCCTGTGTCATGTCGACCTTGATCGTGTCGTCTATTTCTTGGTCTTCCTTTGTTTTCAGTCTTACAATTTATTCCAGCATGTGTATCTGGCTTTGTTAAGTAATTCTTATATGGTTTGCCGACATTTTCAGGGGCTCATTTATGACCCTAAACTTTAATAAAAATCCTCTGAGTTAAGTTTGTTCCAAATACTAGATGACTGATTACTCTGTTATATGCATTGTTGATGATTGTTGAGACTTACATAAACAACGTTCAACTCACCAGTCACCAGTTCACACAGTTTGGAATAATGTCAGATAGAAAACATGCACATGGTTGTGAACTGTGATTTATGATCAGAAATCTTAAACTCACTGGAAAATGGAGCATTAACGATTATTATAATCATCTAGTCTAACTAGTTTCTTCTTATTTGAGTTCATCATCATTGTATTTGCCCTATACGTGGCTAGACTATTGAGTTTGGACTTCTTACACATGGTTCATGATAACTATTATAGAGTAAATGTGTCTATTGTCGGACATTAGCGCCAAATTAGTTCATTCTACATGTCAGTGTCGCCACCTGGTGAATGATATTGGTGTGTTGATGTCAAATGGTGTTGATGTTTGCCTGCAGGTGGCAGCAGTGTGCCACGAGGCAGCGTTATGTGCACTGACTGAAGATCTGGACATTGCTCGCGTCCACTCGCGTCATTTCCAACAAGCCATCAAAATGGTGACACCTCGGATCACGCCAGAGATGATAGATTTCTACGATACATACAACAAACAAAGCCAGCTTCACGTCATCTGAGCTGGAAAGTCACCGAAGAGACATTATTAATCCAATATACAACTATGCTGTAGTGATCAAATGCAGTGTTGTGTTATTGACTGTATATGCCATAATGGGAATTCCCTCGGACTCTAGGATATCATTAATATCATGTCAAGATCAGAACATTGGAGTGAAAATCATGTAAATTTTTGAATGAATTTACAATCATGGCATAATGTAATAAACAAAATCATCAGAATATATATATATATATACATGGTTGTTGACAGTGCTTTATTATTGCTCAGGGGATTCATTAGTAATGTCAGTCTTTGAGCGATATGCAAAAGAACGTCAAATACCCACATCATGCTCGCACAGTAAGACGAATATATTACTGAGGCAGTCATAGCTACTCCACGATGAATAACTTATGACACTGATAAAATATTTATTGAACAAAATAAAAACAAATCAATGTGGCCACTCGAGGTTAATGATTATCAGACAAGAGGGACACACAACTGTGCAGTGCCTTATGCATTATGCCTATTGTTGCAGAACACACCTCTCAAGCAGGTTATATAACTTAATGCGACGAGCCGTCCTTAGTCCGCAGCTTAGGAAACTGGGCCTTAGCCAGCAGTTGCTGGATATCCAGTTTCACTTTCTCTTTTGCGTAATTGTTTGGTAGCTCATGAAGTTGTGTTCCTATATAGAAACCAAAGGCTACGTCCGAGCTGGTGTTGCCCTCTCGTATACACTGTGCTGCCCCCTGCAGGTATACATGATGCTCATGTGCAATGTCTCGAGACATTCTGGCCCTCTTCACTGGTGACGGCCCTGTCCATCCAGAATAGCTTGTCACATTCTCACATCCAGCAGGGTCTTCTGATGACTAGCAAATAAAAACAAGATCAATTTATTTTATATAATACATGTATATACATATTTATATATATGCCAGATATGTATAATATATACATGTTTATATATATGCCAGATATGTATAATATATTAGACGCAATAGTTACTTTCCATCATGGGGGTTAGTGTCATTACATTGTGTGCCACTGCAAATTTTGATTTCTGATTCCAGAACTGAGGCTAAGTTGAACCACCTGGAATTACCAGATTTGCCATACCAATTTCCCTTAACAAATTTCGTCTGATTCCCATTAATAATCATAAGCTTTTTAACAGAATAATTATGTCGATGACACGTTGCGTTTAATAAGGCCAGATTAGCATTGGCCGTTTGAATGATTTGTCCACAAAATGTGTAGGTTAAAATACAAAACATAACATTAACTGCCGCCTACAATGTATTGGCGGTTGCAGCAATGGGGGGATTGGGGGTGGACAACCATGGTAAGCTCAGTTGCCCAGGTTGTGTACAGGAAAAATTACTGGTTTACATTCATGTGGTTATGTTACTTTTTGTCACTGAGCAAGTGCCCACTTTTTCATCTGACCACTGGGCAGCTGCCCCATGCTCTTGGAGGAAGGATGATTAACCCAATATCAAAGCACCTGTTCATTTCTGTTGTCAATACAATGGGAAGTCAGGGGTGTAATGTACACTAGTGATTTTGTGAGGAGACACTCTTCTGTCTGACTGAATGTGTATGCAGTGTAGTGCAGTGCAGTGCAGTGCAGTGCAGTGCAGTGCAGTGCAGTGTAGTCAGTAGTGTAGTGCAGTGCAGTGCAGTGCAGTGCAGTGTAGTGTAGTGTAGTGTAGTGTAGTGTAGTAGTGAGTGCAGTGTAGTGTAGTAGTGTAGTGCAGTGTAGTAGTGTAGTGTAGTGTAGTGTAGTGCAGTGTAGTAGTGTAGTGCAGTGCAGTGTAGTGTAGTGTAGTGTAGTGTAGTGTAGTAGTGTAGTGCAGTGCAGTAGTGTAGTGCAGTGTAGTGTAGTAGTGTAGTGCAGTAGTGTAGTGCAGTGCAGTGCAGTGCAGTGTAGTGTAGTAGTGTAGTGCAGTGCAGTGCAGTGCAGTGTAGTGTAGTGTAGTGTAGTGTAGTGTAGTGTAGTGTAGTGTAGTGTAGTGTAGTGTAGTGTTGGAGAGTTAGCCTGCCACGCAGGCAGTGTAAGAATATGATGCCAGTCAACTGGGTGTACACATTCCTACTACTTCCTTCCAAGCAGAACTTTTCTCTCAGTGGGGGTCGAGGGTCCATGAACCCACCAATAAAAGGCAAAGGCAAGTTCTTATATAGCACAGTCTTCAAGACCACTCAAAGCGCTTTACACTTTACTTCCCTGGCACACCTGTTCAATCAAACACCATCTCAACTTCTGTGGGAAGCATCCAGTCATATGCTACAATTAATGTGCGAAGGCTGCTCATACACATATCCACCACTGTATGTAGCCAGGTACTCATTTATACAGCTGAGTGAACTGGAGCAATGTAGAGTGAAAACACTTGCCCAAGGTTTTAATGCCGCAGCACAGGATTCGAACCCGGGTTCTCGTAGTCAAGAGTCCGACGCCCTACCCCTGAGCCACTGTGCTCAACTCCACACCCCAGCCAATGGCCAATGTTGGTCTGATACATGTCTACTACCATTACCACTGCTTGTTCAAGAGGATGATTCCAGTCAACAGAAGATATTAAATAATCGTTTTACACTGTGCAATACTTCTAACAAGTCCTGGCCTTTGAATTGATGTCAAGAAAATACACTACAAAACCATTTCTGGTCGTCACACAAACCTTGTGCTTTTGCTTTATGCTGGTGAGACTAGTCCCATTAGGTTTGACAACCGGTGGCAAAATGTCAGTCGTACTGTCGTCTGGCATAAGCTTGTCTCCGATGTCGTCATTTGTAAGGTAAGCCTTTGTGCAGAGACCTTCAAATACAACATCTACAAACTGCTGCGTTTCTGAAACAAAAAGCTGTACAATCAGGTGTCTTCTAACTCCGAGGATCTTAAGAATTTTTTTAAAAGTAAGTTCTTATATAGCGCAGTATCCGGTCCTCAGGACTGCTCAAAGTGCTTTACACTTTACTTCTCTGACAGACCTGTTCAATCAAACACCATCTCAACTTCTCTGGGAAGCATCCAGCCATATGCTACAACTAATGCGCGAAGGCTGCTCATACACATAGCCACCTGTGTCTATAACCAGGTATTCATTTATACAGCTGAGTGAACTAGAGCAGTGTAGAGTGAAACAAAAACTTGCACAATTTTAATACCACAGCACAGGATTCGAACGCGGTCCTCTTAGTCGAGAGTCCGAAGCTCTACCCCTGAGCCATTGCGCTTAAAATGACCACAGAAGTTTCAAAATTAAGATAGGCAATTCAGATGCATAATTATATAGCATTAGGAATGTTCCAAACATGTTGCATTTCATCCCCGGGCCCCCTCCCAGCAGAATTGTTCATTAAAACGATCTGGATTATTGACTTGCTGGGAGAGGTTCAGCCACATAGTTAATAAAAACCACTAATTTTTATATTCACTATTATTGATAGCCATTTTGTTTAAAGAATTTAGTTACAACATAGAACTTTCTTAGATATAATAGGTATACATGGGTAGTATATGTAAAGGTCACTGACTTTACAGTAGTTTCATAAAATAAAATGTTATGTTTCGTAGTTATTTAGTTTATATCAGTTAGTTATGAATGAGAGCTCTCTCATATATTGATGGTTTCAGCAGCTTTACATTCCACAAGCACAGTTTCGTTTTTAAATCTACCAAACAATAAAAACATTATAATTTCTGTCATCAACTTTTGACAACTGCCAAATAAACACCTATTTAACAGTTCACTTTTGTCATATTCATAGTCAAATATCTGCACATAACAGAGCACATAACATATTCTCAGAGGTTGCTTCTTATGAGAACAAGAAAACATTTTACTTCCGTCAAAGAAACAGTCGAGTCGCTCCACACACAATCGGTTCAGTTCCTCGACCGACTTGTTCTTCCTCACCAGCGCCACCACATAGCGAGACAACGCATCAACATCCGAATTGGTTTTCTTACTGAAATTAGCACAATGCCAGAATATATCGATAGTAAACATATTACTGAGTGGTACTTCAAAATATTCACATTTCATCTTACTTACTAAGCTTGTCAAAACTCCCATGCACCCATAGAGCTTTGTTAAAGCTATGTGTAATTCTCTGCACGACTCGCACACTGATTGATAAATTATGCACATATTAAATTGTTATTGACAGCTGAAAACAATTATTTTTAAGCAAGCATAAGTGACGTGTATATAATTATAAGACTAAGAGTGATAATACAAGTTTACAGTTTTGTAGATCATCACCGTATTATCTTACCTGAGGTTGAGTAGTATGACTATGCACAAACCGATGCTATGCTATGACGTGCAATGTACACCATTCATCTTATGGTCTAGTATTCTTCCTTCTTGACTAAACTGCTTATTGGCCCCCTAACTCAGGCTAAGCCTGTTGGCTTGGGGGTCAAAGGCCTTAATGTGCTGCACACATGATCATGTATGAATGGCCAGCTCCCAGGCTAGTTAAAGCCTACACTGCACCACAGGGTAGATACGACAATTGATTCCCCATAAGTAGCCATTGTAATGTTTCTTTGGTTTCCCAATATGTTTTTGAATCTATAGTATTAAAATTTTCAGACATTAATTAGCATCCATTCACACGTGCATGTCATGTCTAAAATTTGTGAAAATGAGATCTCTTTCTCCTACAATCCAGCCTGGCATTCCTTCATTTTGCTCCAATAAGCCAGCAATTGCCCATGTTGACACTTCTAGGCCGAATTACACCTGTATGCAAAGCCATAAGCATGCACCTGGTCACTGTCTGAAAAATCATTATTTAGCGCACCTTTGATACCATGATCAACCATGCTACACAGACATCATTTCTACTTAATCAGTTCTACATTCAGTGCTTCCAGAAATTTACAAAAACTACACAATGCAGTTCTTTTGAACAGGACACTTTACGCCGACCTTTTCTACTATACAATTACTATGTAATAATTATTTTAGGAAAGTAAGTACTATAAATATAATACTTGTTATTAGTAGCGTGCCAAGTAGGGAGGTCAGACCAATTTGACGCCCCTTCTGACAACATGGGGAGATAGGGGCCCAAGTTTAGTGGCCGTAATTTATTATCACGCAACACACCTGTTCTTGTATAATTTTTCTAATGTTGCTATAATGTCATTCTATGATTCTGCGCCGATAACTGATTTTTTGGCGGTGTTTAAAAGGTGTTAATGATTTTTTCCCTCTCGGTGTCGTATTTCGGTTTTCATTGTTTACGCCCGCGGCCATATTGGATCACGTTGACAGGCCCCATCTTTCAAAATTGTTTGCGAGATTATGTCAATGAGTACGGCCATTTTGAAAAGTATGGAATGAAGAAGAAAGATAAAACTATATGATCATATAAATATCATGGTAATCCGTCGATAAAAAGTTGTAGTAATTAGGCAGTTCAAATGACCTATCTTTGGCGATGTTTTATGAGTACTTATTTAATATGCTTCAAGTTGCTTCATATGCAGTAGTGTAAAGAATTGTCTGGACGATAACGTGGTCACAGTGATGGCTTGCCAATCGATAGCACAAACTGCCACAAAGTCTGTTTATGGAGCCCCTGTCTCAAACTACGTCGCCATTTTGCCTTCTTCACCTGTACGCGCGGTGCACCCAATGCATTGTGGTATACAAAGCACTTGGATCCCGACGTGGTCGACAGCGAATGTTTTTGATTAATAGTATTATAATTTAATACAGGTTCTGACGGCTGCAGGTGTGGCTGTGCAAACTAATTATTTACTGCCATGTAGCAAATTTATATTAAATTGTTTATTTGTATTGTATTGTTTTATATGTTTAGCATATCGTTTGCATGTTTGTGTATTGCCTATTGGTTAGGCTACATTTAATTGATTAATTATTTAAAAAATTGATTATGAATTTTTATCAATTTTTTCAAATTATATTACACATGACTTATTATGTTGTTACTGGGGTACTCTTTGATGACAATTAATATTTAGTTTTGAGTATACAAATTATGTAATTTGTGTAATGTTGACAAATTATGACGCCTATTAAATGAATTAAAACATGTGTAAATAATTTTTTAAAGATTATGACAAGGTGATTAACTTTCTGTTGTTAATCTTTTAGTCAGAGCAGTGTAATTTTTTAATGATCTTGTGATTTATGTACAAAATCAAATAGGAGAATGTTTGGAAAACAATAAAACATTTTTTTAATAAAATAGCATTTTCATTATTATTTCATATGTGTACTTGAAGGAAGCATCATTGCATTTTAATTAATGACTAACATCACTTGGTCCGACCACCCTACGGCTACGCCAAGACCAAGTTCAAACAGTCGAAGTCAAAACGTACGTCGCGCTATCTTGAGTGATAGGATTTTACACTGCTAAACCACATGAATTAGCGTACAAGCCACAGCATTATATGTGTGTTTCGAAAGAAGCTTACATCAGTACCAGTCTATGGACTAGCCACGACTTGAAAGCGTCGATATCCTTCGGTTCTAGCTTCATGTTGCCGCAACAACGTGACTGCTCGATCGACAAACTGCACTGGCGGCGTTTTCACGCCTGTCGGTCATGTGACCTGCAACGCACATGACTCCCTAGCAAACATAATAGGTGGCTCTGTAATTATAATAGTAACAAATGGCATCGTCGTACTGTTTTAATATGCCTTAATATGTTTGCTTTATATATTTATATATTGTGCTGTGAATGCATACATTGATTGATTAGACAGAAAAACGTTTACGACGAAGTGATTTATGAGTATATCAGAGTTGATCGGACAAAATTCCGTGGTATCAATGAATGCTTATGTAAACCAAGAACAAGTTTACGAATTTCGTCTTTTCACTGTAGTCGACATGTCGATATGATAAGAAGACGTAAACTTGAAAGACACTACATTTGATGGTATATATATATATATATATATATATATATATATATATATATATATATATATATATATATATATATATATATATGCACTGTTGCCCACTCTGCTGAAGAGATGCAGAAAATAGTGGATCCACATACATTATAATTGTTACATACTAAAAAAATTAGTGTTCATGGCTAATAATTACCGATATTTTACTCGCAGGAATATGATATCGGTTTGATCATTTTAACGAAACAATTGTTTTTTTTATAATTATTATTTCCTGGTAGTGTGAGATAATTAAAAGTTCATAACTATATGCTCATATCGTCTACTGATTAGCTATTTGAATATTGTAATCTGTGATGATATTAAAAACAAATTGTGGTCTGACCCCAAGGTTTAACGGCAACATGCTGGTGGCTCCACCTGACGGAGTTCGTGTTGCAGTAATGACTCGACGAGGAAAACGCGTTCTTTATTTACACATTTTGATCGCTTTCAGGCAATTATTTTGTAATCACATGACGACTGTGCGCGCAGTACAGGTGAGGTAGATACACCATGCAAAATGTGGTCACCGTAGATGATCATTTTGATGTTTTTTCGAGGTGCGGGCTTAAACTAGGTACATTACATTCGGCTAGGCCTAGGCTAGGGGCGCCATGGTAAATTTGTCTCATGAATCTGGTCCCAATTCTGAGGCCGGTTTGGGCCGCTGTGGTCCCTGAATGTTTGCCAGCATTATGCAAATGATTGTTCGACCTATTTTGATGATCACGTGAACCAATGAAAGATTGAACTACATGGAGTCAGACCACATTTGCATTTTTCATAGCCATAGGCGACCATTATAACGTTTCCTTCATTTCCTACTAATCTTGATCAGCTCTGGTATTGACAATTTCACAGCATATTTACCCTCCATAGACAGAAGTTCTGTGAAAAATTCGTGAACTTTTAATACCCCAGGCTCCCACAAACTTCTTTCAAACCTTGCACCCATCCATTTCTGCACCCACGGATTGCCCCTGATTACATCACCAAGCAAAATGACAAATGTACGCAGAAATGCACCGACTGACAGCTGTCGTAATTTGACAGCTCTGATGCCACGCTGCACGAAAACATCATTTCTAATCACTCCACACTACATATGTGCTCACAGAAATTCAGACAACCTGCATAATGCTGATTTTAAATGGTACTCTTTGGTCGCACGGGGAATGGCGGATGAGCACCTTATTGTGGTCTTACATCACATCATAGCGAAATGTGGGGGATTTTTCCGACGACAACAACCGAGGTGAGTGGACGTTTACTTTTACGTTGTGAAAAATCGTTTAAAAATACTATTAATATTTCGAGTAGAACTATTATACTTCACGCAGAGATTTGTATGTATATTTACGTTAACATGGTATATATGTTATCTATGTGGACCTGCGTGCAAAAACGCACGAGCGCGTTACAAATAGGCATGGCGCACGCAGTTTGGTGTTCAAAAGTGAATTTTGTTAGCGGTGCTCGCGGCACGTACGTAACTATTATATACAACTGTATATACATGTGTTATATATTTGTGAAAAGTAAAATATTTGTATTTAAAATATCGAATGACAAGCAAATTAAACAAAAAGAAAATTTAAAGTACACAGCTGCATAAATTTACTGTAATCTTTATAACAATAATATAATGACCTGTACATCACATTTGTTACATAATTATTGTTTTATAAACAAGCCATTGTACATTTGCAGCACGTGTTTATCTCCATGCTACCATTACGCATGCATTATTACGGTAACAACAATTGATTCCATTTATAACAATTTCCAAAACAACCGTATATGAAGAAATATGTCTGGGTGCCAAAGATTTTTTTTAAACATACACGCAACGCAGATCATCAATGACCTTTAGTTGTAGTATTTTATATTATATATATGTTACGTAAATATTATTTATTTATACACTGTAGTACCACAGCTACATTTCATGTAAATAACAATTCAAAAATCCAACATTACAATATACATTTGAGTATATATGTAGACAAATAGTTCACAGAAAAAAACGTTTAGCACAATACAGTAGACCCTGTGAAACTATCACGCCTCCAACACAGTCAATCATGCGTCCTCTCTAGTCAGGTGGCCTCACATAGCAGGTTACAGGTTACTCGCCTTCTTTTTAATTTGTATCATACTGATTATGTTGGTACAGTGCTTCTGAACAAGTTTTTGTATTTGGACACACGACACTAATTAAAAACATTTATTATTATTACTCCATCTGGCTGTATTGAGACAAACCATGTACACATTGTGAATTGTGGATAAATCCATAAAACTTATTAATTAATTGTTAAACTTTTACAAACATGTGCACTTGCTTGTATTTTGATAATGATTCAAATAAGTTTTATATTAAAATATTTAATGTGACACTATGTGCACACATGTGTATGACAATGTAATTGCATTTCTAATAGTGTTACTTGAACTAAAAGGCACCAAAATAACTGCTCTGAAGCCTCATCACAGAATATATGACCCAGTCACAGTTTTATTGTTGTGCCAATTTAAGTAAACAGTTGATTCAAATGGTTTATAAAGACTGAACATTTTCTCTGGTCTTATCTACCAACTTAACAGGAGGGTACATTTTATTACCCAGATTTAGAGTAACCAATCATTTTTGTCCCAGTTATGGAGTTTGTGTAATCAAGAGGTTATTCAAAAGTCATAGTCAGGAAAACAGCAGTCTCGTATCCAGTTGATGTGATCACTGGTCTCATTTGGCCGGTGATCACTCTGGTGATCACTCTGGTGATCAGTCACTGCAGGGTTATTATTACCAGAAACAACCTATGTCAATATGACTGTGGCTGCCAAAGACAGAATCTAGTCTACACCCTTTGTGGTGTGTTTTTACACAAAACTGACATCACAGCTTCTACCTTGAACCTTGACACTGACCTACCACCATCATTGTCCACAATGTGATGATTTCTCTAATTGAGAAGTGTGTTTCACTGATGACAATGACATTCAATTCTTCATGTACTCTATGAGCTGATCACATAACAAAGCTGATACAATTTCATTGACATGTCAACTACCACAGATGACACAAACCAGTGATGTGACGTATTACTCCAGCAATATCCCACAAAAGCAGTTATTAAGAAGAATCCTGTGTAAATTCATACAATAGCTCTTCAGAGCAACATTTAGTTTGTTGCATAGTTGTCAGAACAATAGTTCACACACAAATATATACATTTACCTTGCCTAATTATGATTCCCCCCAATAATTTGTACTTAAATAACAATCTTGCACTACCAATGATTCTGTGCATACTGGACACACAAGTGTCACAGTTAATTTCCTGCAACAGCATTCACAATAACAGATCGTTTAAAATTACCTTAGGTTATCATCATACTCCGACTTACATCAGCCTCCATGCCCCTTGCAGATTATTTTGCAAAACTATGAAGATAAACTTGGCCAATAATTTCGTTTGATGAAGAGTTCCAGTTGTTTGCAAAGTTAAGTATTTGATGGCCGAATGGGTAATTAGTTGCGTGTGTATGTACATATATTCATCCTTGCATACAAGTATACATTTGTGTATCACATATCATAGCGCTATTTGAAAAATCTATGGTCATTCCGAGTGTTTTTGTTTCACAAATACTTTAACAATACGTCACCAATTCTTCTCAGACCACAACCCCGTTCAGATCAAACACTAGTTTCACGACAATGCCCTCTCCTGGCTGCAAGGTCAACTTCTCAAGGTCAACGCTCCGCGATTTCGTTCGCTGTTGAAGTGTGCCGACATCCCCTGCAGCGTGCGCGACCAAGTCAGCGTACTGAACTCCGGCTGAGATCGTGTAGTCGTGAGTGGCTGCCTCGTTTCCGAAATTCATCGCAACAAAGTACGGTGTCTGGTCGCGGGTGAATCGAAGGAAGGAGTAGATGTTAGCGGTGGTGATGGCATTCTGAATGCGGCCGTGGCGGAAGGCCGGCTCCTTTCGCAGCTTCGCTAAAGTTTTATAGAGGCTTAGCGAAGACAGACTGGTCAATTTCTGCTTCTGAAATATGAGAATTACACTAATATTAAATATCTGTCAAAATATACTGTATACTTAGAGATATTTAAATATCTGTCAAAAGATACTGTATCGATTATGCTTTTGGATATACACTTAAAATAATATATATATTTTTATCAGATGTCCGAACACCAGTATATAGTATACACAAAAGGAAATATATTTTAAATGTGGTCAGTAAAGGTATATTCGTATATAATGCAACTCTGTTGAATAGTTTTGCTTAAAGCAATTTAAACCCCCCTCTCTGATCTGTTTATTCAAGCTTCAAAACAGCAGCAACAAGATATGAACTGTGACTGTATTCGCCAAGAAGCTAACATTCTAACTGCAAGACTGTCACACTTATCAGTGTATACATTACCTCTACATTGGCATCGAGGAAGTTTGAGTGTATTGGCAGCCACGGTTTCTTGGCGTCAGTGAAACCTGCTCTTGGCGCATTACTCCACTGCATAGGGGATCTAGCAGGGTCTCGACTATACTTGTGGTACAAGGCCTACAACATCATGTAAACAGGGCCTACAACATCATGTAAACAAGGCCTACAACATCATGTAAACAGGGCCTACAACATCATGTAAACAGGGCCTACAACATCATGTAAACGGGGCCTACAACATCATGTAAACGGGGCCTACAACATCATGTAAACAGGGCCTACAACATCACGTAAACAGGGCCTACAACATCATGTAAACGGGGCCTACAACATCATGTAAACAGGGCCTACAACATCATGTAAACGGGGCCTACAACATCATGTAAACATGTCCTAGAACATCATGTAAATAGGGCCTACAGTGCTATTTATACATAGCTGGCAACAACATTTATACCGGGACTAGGGCCAATGTGATTAAATACTGGGCTTACAACACACTTTATACAGGACTTACACTGTACATCATGATTTATATAGCGTTTTACACAAAGTGATTTTTTGTGGCAGCAAAGAAAATATGATGTACACCAGATATATACGAGTTGAACAATTTACTATGCCAAAAGAGGTCTTGTGAATCTGACATACTAATTCATGTAGCACATATTCTAAGTTCATGCAACATTTCGCATAAATGATTTCTTTTGCATGCATTTGGAGGCAGGCTGGATGGGACTATGGGTTTAAGAACTGCATGTCTATAGAGTTAAATAATTAAATGGCTGCCATTCAGATGCACACACAAACCAAATATGTTGTCAAAAACGTTGTCAATTACGTCAATATGTTGTCAATTACGAAGCCACCACAGTGGCATAACTTACCGGTCCCATCTGTTTCCCAAAGACGTCCTGTGTCTCGTCGAAGGAAGGCGCTGTCTCCTCCATCCCTATTTCCTCCCCGTAATATGTGACGGCTGCCCCCGGGATGAGTAACACGAGCATATTGAGCAGGTCCCGGTATTGTGTCCCCTTCCTACGGGCCAACCTGCCTTCACTCTGATCACTCAACTGTGACACAAGAAACTTGTAACTGACATGCAATATCACGTGGATATCCTGTATGTAATATAGTTTTTACAGTTAAATATGTAAATGCTAAAACTGATAACTTAAATAAATGATATATTCATAAGAAATGTGACATATGTATATCCATTTTGTATATAAATATACGCCTTGTTGCCATTTTTAATAGTTTTATCTGTAACGAACTTAAAGCATTGACAAACGGCACAAAGTTCATATGTAGTTAAGAGGAAATGTGTCAGTTGTAGAACATGTCTGGTGGTCAGTCATGATGCCCGGTAACGTCCACACGGGACAGTTTATAGGAAACATGAGGAAGTGGAGCAATCACGAAACAACTTCAACGTATACAATTTACTACCGAGCGTAACAGTTTCAATAAGTTCTACTGTGAAGACATGTATTTACAGAGGATTAATGAAAGAGTTTATATAATCTCCTGCAGATCATAAAAGTCTGATATACTTAAACGTGTCTAGTTACTTTGTTATTTAAAATCTGGTACCTAAATTAGGATGGAGCAAAACATGAAATGGAACAGTATTTGCAAAAGAAAAAGTATACTATCCCCCCTTGTATTATCAAAGTTGTTTTAAAATTATGCTATATTTTTTAAAGCTAGCAGCCATCTTTGATTATTGCCATGCCAATGTAGACAAAAATGTCGCTCCAGTCGATAAAGTCTATGCTACAGTTTGGTCACAAAACATATTAATACTGCAATAAAAACAATCTTCTCTCACGGCCACCGTCCCCCATAACTAGCCATAAGGCCACAACTTGAAAGAAGAGTTTTGTCCTCCAGCCACTAACAGTTGACTCACCATCCAAAGGGCGTCCTTGTCCTCTGGCATGTGCGTCATCCAAGAGTCGATCAGGTCGTAGACGCAGTGACCGCCACACTTCCTGTCAATCTGCTTGAGTTGGTGACACAGCGGGGCGTCTGTGCCAGTGTGATAGTACAACATGAGACTGGCTAGTTGGTCCTTCACGTCAGCCAGAAGAACTCTGTGAACACACAGGGAAAACAAGATATAGGATAGACAGGGTGATTAGTTGATAAAAGGCAAGGGTAATTTCTTATACAGTGCAGTGCCCAGCCCTTAGGATTGATCTCCCTGGTAGACCTGCTAATTCAAACATCATCTCTACTTCTCTGGGAAGTATTCAGCAACACTGCAAGGAGACTACTTCTACAAGTATTCACCATTATAATATGTCCAGGTACTCATTCATATAGCTGAGTGAATTGGTGCAATGTAGAGTGAAAACATTTTCCAAATAAAAATTATCTAACCTGAAAAATGTTCAGAACTATATCAATTCTTGTGGCACAAAGAAAACCAAATTGATAATATTATCATTTGGTTGAATAAAAATTCAAAATTTTGCTTACATTTTCTTCTTTCCCTTCACTGTGTAGACGTCCACCAGTTCACCCCACGTAGCAAGGAACTCATGTATGTCCACCTGATGCTCGGTGTACATGTGATTAACCGACCCATAGCTACCCTACAACACAACCTTACAAAGTAGCACACTTAAAACATTTCACATACATAGCCAGAGTTCCATTTACACATCTACATTCTGCAGGGTAGCCTAGACTCTCATTAAATGTTCACAATGTTCTGGGTTACACAAGTCAAACCTACCTAGAATTCCTAGAAGTAGATACTTAAAAGTACTCACTCACACTGCTCACATCACTGTATAAACAACTGGCACATCCTCAAAGAGAGGGAAAGAGCTTTTAATGTAAACAAGTTATTATTTTTTAACATAAATTAATTATTACACGTTTTACGGGCAGTTGTTTTGTTAAACGTGGTTACATTTGTGAAAATATTATTCATGGCTCCAGGATTCCATTAGTTAGCTAGAAATAAACATTCTAAACTGTTGTCAGTGCTTGAACAAGACCCCCTGTCGATAGGTCGATATGTTGCCAATGTTTCATGCTCCAATGTCAGATATTTCTTGCTGTTTAACAATTACATTTACCTAGAACCTTTTAACTGAATAGTGGTCTCACTGACTTTTATGAAGTATTCTTGAATATTTCTGAATACCCCATATTTTACTTCTTCTTCCACCAAGTGATCACACTCGTGTTTCACTATTACATCACTGTAACTTGAAACTAATATTGAAGGATATTGATATGCTAGAAAGAGTACAAAGGAGAGCAACCAAAATGATACAAAAACTCAGGAATATTAGTTATGAAATGCATCTAAAAGAATGTGGATTAACAACATTAGAAACCAGGAGACTCAGAGGACATCAGACAGAAGTGTTTAAAATATTGAATGGGTATGAAAATATTGACAGAAATATTTTTTCTCGGTTCAGGAAGAGAGAAGGACTAGAGGACATGGAATTACATTAGCAAGAAGCAGTATAGACTAGATATTAGACAATTTTCATTTTCACAAAGAACAGTAAACGAATGGAACAGATTATCAGCTGATTGTGTAGGTGCTAGTAGTGTTAATATATTTAAAAATAAAATCGACATATACCTAAGAAGGGCAGGGTACATTTAGATAGATAGGTTGGACTCTCGATAAGCCAAAGGGCTTCCTTGTCCACCTGCCATCTAGAGTTGAATCTCTAGGTGGCGATCTTGTTAAATCTTGTTAATGAGTCCTTCCTACTATAAACAAAGCTCTCATCCCTCCTGCCTCTACACGTACTGGGATGAATTCCTCTTCCTCGGGCTGGGGTTCATCCAGGGTGGGATCAGCGGCCTCCAACAAGACCTCTGTGTCCGCCAACAGGATCCCATCTATTCCCTTCTCCAGCCAGAACTCATATATGCTCTAAACAAAAGCATAAACAACTGTAAATAGACGTGAGCTCTTATCTAGAGCAGTAGGTACCAGATGGTCGTTATGACAACTCAGATAATTTTACATCATGTGAGCTCTTATCTAGAGCAGTAGGTACCAGATGGTCGTTATGACAACTCAGATAATTTTACATCATGTGAGCTCTTATCTAGAGCAGTAGGTACCAGATGGTCGTTATGACAACTCAGATAATTTTACATCACGTGAGCTCTTATCTAGAGCAGTAGGTACTAGATGGTCGTTATGACAACTCAGATAATTTTACATCATGTGAGCTGTTATCTAGAGCAGTAGGTACTAGATGGTCGTTATGACAACTCAGATAATTTTACATCATGACAGATCTGTTCAATCAAACACCACCCCATGGGAAGCATTCAGCCACACCACAATCACTACCTAGAACAAAATTATTCATACACATGTATAGACGTTGCTGTCTGTGTGAGCCGGATACTGATTTGTATATGGCAGCGAAGTGAGGCAATGTGGGGAGATCAAAATTGCATAAGCTTTGAAATGAACAGCAGAGGATTTGAACACAGATTCTTTCAATCAAGGGTTTGATGTTCTCATTATTAACTTACTAACCTCACTGAATGGGTTCTACACAACAATTTAGCTGTTATAAAGTTCTTTTAAATGAGGTGACTTGTTGCTGGTTCTTCACAACAGTATTATATATCAATGCATATATAATATAAATGTGTGCGTGAGTGCGTGCATGCATGTGAGTGCATGCATTTGTGTGTGAGTGCATGCATTTCTGTGTGACTTGATATTTCCTTTCAGTTGGCAGTATTCAAATCAATCGCAGAAGTTGTAGACTCACTGTAATTCTTGATTGTTGAAATTTGTTAATAAATTACTTATTATTGTTATTATAACAGATACGTATATAGGGCAAAGTAGAGACTGACTCTAAAAAACGTTCAAATTCACAAACATTTACTGTGAAAAACAGATGATTGTGAGTAATACCTTGATCTCCTCTCTCAGGTACACGTCCCTGTGGTTGAGGTCGGGCATGGTGGAGTGGTAGTAGTGGTAATAATACTCCTCCCTCTCAGAGTCCCAGCTCCACGCGGAGCCACCATAACGACTCATCTGCAGACAAAACAAAGAAATCACGTCAACAAATATACCCTAATAATGGCAACAAGATATAATTCCTGGAATGCTATTATTACTATTAGGGCTGTCCAGTTATTAGGAATGTACAAAGTGCTTAACATTTCTTCCCCTTGCAGAATAGTTAATTAGAACACCATCTCAACTTCTCAATGACGTAAAGATTATAAATCCACTGTTGTCTGTAGCAAGGGAGTCATTTTACTGTTGAGTGAAGTTGGCTTACAGGTAGTCATACATCATACAGTCTTGTATCAGGTTGTCATACAGTCTTGTATCAGGTAGTCATACAGTCTTGTATAGGTAGTCATACAGTCTTGTATCGGGTAGTCATACAGTCTTGTATCGGGTAGTCATACAGTCTTGTATCGGGTAGTCATACAGTCTTGTATCGGGTAGTCATACAGTCTTGTATCGGGTAGTCATACAGTCTTGTATCGGGTAGTCATACAGTCTTGTATCGGGTAGTCATACAGTCTTGTATCGGGTAGTCATACAGTCTTGTATCCGGTAGTCATACAGTCTTGTATCCGGTAGTCATACAGTCTTGTATCAGGCTAGTCATACAGTCTTGTATCGGGTAGTCATACAGTCTTGTATCGGGTAGTCATACAGTCTTGTATCGGGTAGTCATACAGTCTTGTATCGGGTAGTCATACAGTCTTGTATCGGGTAGTCATACAGTCTTGTATCGGGTAGTCATACAGTCTTGTATCAGGTAGTCATACAGTCTTGTATCGGGTAGTCATACAGTCTTGTATCGGGTAGTCATACAGTCTTGTATCGGGTAGTCATACAGTCTTGTATCGGGTAGTCATACAGTCTTGTATCGGGTAGTCATACAGTCTTGTATCAGGCAGTCATACAGTCTTGTATCAGGCAGTCATACAGTCTTGTATCGGGTAGTCATACAGTCTTGTATCGGGTAGTCATACAGTCTTGTATCGGGTAGTCATACAGTCT
This sequence comes from Ridgeia piscesae, assembly GCA_025642075.2. Taxonomy (NCBI): domain Eukaryota; kingdom Metazoa; phylum Annelida; class Polychaeta; order Sabellida; family Siboglinidae; genus Ridgeia; species Ridgeia piscesae. The sequence continues at coordinate 153,289 of JAODUO010000133.1, forward strand.
TGTATCGGGTAGTCATACAGTCTTGTATCGGGTAGTCATACAGTCTTGTATCGGGTAGTCATACAGTCTTGTATCCGGTAGTCATACAGTCTTGTATCCGGTAGTCATACAGTCTTGTATCAGGCAGTCATACAGTCTTGTATCGGGTAGTCATACAGTCTTGTATCGGGTAGTCATACAGTCTTGTATCGGGTAGTCATACAGTCTTGTATCGGGTAGTCATACAGTCTTGTATCGGGTAGTCATACAGTCTTGTATCAGGTAGTCATACAGTCTTGTATCAGGTAGTCATACAGTCTTGTGTCAGGTAGTCATACAGTCTTGTGTCAGGTAGTCATAGTCTTGTATGCAAAATTTGTGTAAGTTCTACACTGCGTGTGAATTGGCCTGATTTTAAAACATCTAAAATAGTTAAATTTATTTAATATGTACAATCACTATGAACTAAACTAAAACTCTTATTAAACAAAACTTATGATCTAAAAGGTGGGCTTCAATTATGATTTGGATAATTTTTGGATTTTCCCCTACCCAGTTACTTGGAGGCGCATATGATCCATTTGACAACTTCCTCCCCTGGTGCCAAATGTAGTAATCACGATACTGTCTGTTTCCCTTCAACCCTTTACGACTCTCTTGAAACCATTGGTGCCTCCTGCTTGTATGATTGGGAATCAACTCGAGAATGAATCGCATGCCTAAAAAGACATTCAATATTCAATATAATAAACAAAATTAGCTCACATTATTTACACAAAACTGTAGAAATTATAATGTAGTTCTCTATTTTCAAAAATGTTGTGCCAGTTAATAAAATCCAAGCAACGAATATAAATGTATAATAGATGAAAAAATAACATTTAAAATGCATAGTGTTTATCTTTATAGGAAATGCTGATTTTAAAAACGATTAAATACTGAGAATCTATTCTGAAATAACAGCAATCACACTGACATGGTTTTTAGCCATTTTAAGTGGTTCTTCAAGGTGGGTGGAACGCATGTTTAATATTTTTGCTAAATCCAAGAGATGCCATTTTTCAAATTTCAACACATCTGTTCTACACAACTCTACAGTTGTTCAAAGTTGGTTCTTGGTGATCTGTAGGCAGGTTGTTTTAGAGGCTGGATTATAAATGAAGACATGATAAAATATTTCACTGTTCAAATTGTGATCGATTCCCAATACAAGATATGTGCATGGATGTGTGGTGCACACACATAATGATGTCAAGTGCATTTGTGTCTGCTTATTAGAATACAAAACCTCGCCCAGCGTTTATAGTCCAACCCATGATTATATGTTTTAAATGCTAACACGGATGTTCCAAATACTGTCAGTTATACATCAAAGAAGCTGCTAATACCCACACACGACAGTACATACAAATATATTATATGCATCCAAACTTGGAATTGTTTTAATGATTTAAAAAGTATTGGCCTATTTTTAATTATATAAATATATAAATATTAACTAACAGTTTATCAATTGAAAAATCTAGAAATACATTAATATGACAATTTACACAGCATTATGTTCAGCAACCAACACTACACACCTCTCTTATGAACTTCAGCCAGTAAGCTGTCAAAGTCTGTCATCGTGCCATATTGGTGAGCAACTGCCTTGAAGTCTGAGACATCTCTGCCACTGTCCACCATTGGCGATTCATTGATAGAGCTCAGTATAATTGTTTCAATGCCGAGATCTGTGAAGTAGTCCAGATTCTGGTGTAAACCTGCAAAGTTAGATAAATTATAGTCAACACAGCACAAACTACGTTATGCTACTTTGCATCAATGTAGGTTGGAGAAATAAAATAGACCTTGCAGGCAGGGTCAGATTAAACACACAATTGTTCTGCACAGGTCTTACCTGAAAGACAACCTTTTAGTTTACACTCAAACTGCATTGAGGACTATGTAGACTGTACCCCTCTTGGTTTGGAGATGATTGTAAATGTTAGGCCCATGTCGATTTGGGATGTAAATGAACGACTGAGGATGACAAGTATCCTGGCAGTGATCACCCTCAGCGCCAGCACAGAAACGTTGACATGTCAACATTCGGTATGTTGTTTTAAATGGGCTGAGTAGTTGAACGAGACACTATAACTTGTAGGATTATATCACTGCAACCACAACATGTATACAGTAATAGTAATACAGACTAGTGACCAAGTCAGTTAAGAGAATATTGCCGAGTGCTGGAACCAACTAGGAACTATGCCGTACCTCTAATATCTCCTATGCCATCACCATCGGAATCTTTGAAGGAGCGAACATACACGTAGTACATTAGTGAATTTCTCCACCAAACCTCGGCTGTCGGTTTCTTAACATCTTCAAAGCCATATTTCTCCTTGATTCTTTCCAATTGCTTCACATTATAGACATTCACGACGTATATAAAAACAAATATGGTTATGAAAATGACCAAATAGATCGTCTCTTGGGTGGTCAGATATCCATGTGCGCGGCCCCGGGGATAAGGGGGTGAATACGGAGGTAGGTCCGAATCGCGATCTAAGTTTTCTCTGTATTTTCGCTCAGTGTCAGCTTTGATTCTTTTCAGGACGCTGCTTAAATCTTCGTCCGAATCGTCATCTTGTATGTCAACATTGGACCAGTCTTCATCTTTCGTTGTATTAAATGTAACGCGCCTTCGCGGTTTCGCTTCAAAGTTCATAAAATCGGTTTCTTCGAGTATCTTTTTACGGTCAGCTTCTCTGACGGCCATGATTATTTGCGTGAATGACCCGTGAACGTTTACTTAGTGACATCCGCCACTGCGGCATCTGCGCCGACTGTTTAATTGTCCTCCTCATTCTTTTCTTTGTTGAATACTGGCCAACACTCCTAGGCTTAGCCTAAGACCAGGATTGGGTGGGCATTGGTTACCATATTAATTAATGTTTATGACTTCAAAATTTGAATGCTCTTCGATCGTCTTTGTTTTTTATTTAGTTTCTCTAGCTGCAATGAATTATGGTAGTTATTGAATTTCACACACGATTTATAATTATAGATATAGTGAAAACTACTAGCAGTAACAATGTTACTAGCTAATGCACAGGCGTATATTTTACTATTACCAAAGCCAAAACCTGCTGTGCTCAACAAAATAATAAAATAATTACAATATGAACATTTTATTATATGTTAAGCAAAACCTGTCATTAAATGTTATTATACCTATAAAAGAAAAAAAATCCAACCTAAAAGCTGTAAACCCGATTTCCATGCTGATATCACAACAAGAGTTGGCAATGACACAACTGGCAATAAAGAAATGTTACTGCAAGTTGTGCACAACAGCTGGAACCTATTCATTAGATAACCACAATCTTATCAAATTTATTACTGAGGATCTTATCAAACGCCACATTGCAGGCATTTGATAAGATCTGCACACATATATCCTGTTTCATTTCATAGCAAAAAGGGCTGATAGCACACGTTTGCAACATTCCATAATATATTAAGGATCATGCATGCTATCCATGCGCTGTGGGAAAATAAATTGCAACAATGGTGCCACCTTGTGTGTGTGTGTGTGTGTGTGTGTGTGTGTGTGTGTGTGTGTGTGTGTGTGTGTGTGTGTGTGTGTTGTGTCTGTGTGTGTGTTTATGTGTGTGCTGGTGCCCTGCGTCTGCATGGACCCAGAATTATAGCCAAAGGATTCAGGCCCACATAAATATTTTAAGCCCAGCCCAGCCCAGCCCAGCCCAGCCCAGCCCAGCCCAGCCCATACCAGCAAACTGCAATCAAGCCCAATCTGACCTATGTCAATGCATATCCAGGACTGCTCAGTTAGCGTGTATATACATGCTCAACGTGCTTGCAGTTTTTTATAATACGTCTTGCCATTACCTAAATGCTAGGACTAGTGAAATAACAGGAAAGGTTACAGCCAACATGACTGATATATTCTTATAATCATACGGTCAGTCACATTCAGTTGATCAATAGAATATTGCACACCACAACACATACCATAAACAACCCTATACAATAAACTACTATTTAATATGCCATGGATGTATATCCTTTTCTAAGGGCATTAAAGTGAATTGAACGAAGTGAAGTTTGCAGACATTATCCTTCGCAATGTCATCACATTTGCCCAGGTTTAAGGCAAAATGTAGCTTATTACTTCAAAACTGACAGGCACCACAACTCCAGTCAAATAACCGAATACAAAGACATTTATTTCAGGTAAAAACCCATATACAGTTGCAGTTAGTATATACATTAGCACATCTAAGTAGCCTATAAAAGATCAAATATGTTAAAAAATGAATAGATAAAAATAAATAAGGTTATAAGTTACACATATTCTGTGGGTCAGTGCAAAAATATCTGGCTCAGCCACAGTAATTTCTTTTTAAGACTCTTCAACATTGTTGGCACACACACACACACACACACACACACACACACACACACACACACACACACACACACACACACACACACACACACACGCAGAAGCGATGCTAAGCATGTGGGATGAGTAGGGTAACAAATATGCCCTAGGAGTAACATAAAAACATGCCCTAGGAGTAACATAAAAATATGCCCTAGGAGTAGCATCAAAATATGCCCTAGGAGTAACATAAAAATATGCCCTAGGAGTAACATAACAATATGCCCTATGAGTAGCATAAACATATATGCTCGGAATAGCATAACAAACATACACTAGGAGCAGTGTAACAAATAAAAGTTACAAGTAGCATAAGCCTATGTCAACTATGTGACCTTTGTCACAGAGTTAAGTATGTTCACTCATAACCTGCCAAGATTTCCGGAGACCGTTATAGTCAGGAAATAACATAACTAGTGGGGTTCACCATATATATATATATATATATATATATATATATATATATATATATATATATATTGTGTACTATAATCTTGTATTGGTAGTGTATTTTGCTTATAATAAACTTATAACTTGAGTTACTAAATTAGTAGGACTGATTGAGTGAACATGTGCCCACATGTTTCACTGCCTGCTGCTCGCCACAAACACTATATACATGTGTAAGCATGCTGTAAGGATGAAGTGTCTATTTATAGTCCATCCGCCATAGTGATAAATGGAACATGGGCCGTGTCATGTGCTAGTCAGCCAACCATGAGTCATGACAACTGTGTTGTTGCACCATTCTGGTATAGCACTACTTTTGGACAATTCTTTCTTTTCCAAGGATCACGCACACAGGTGAGAGTAACTTGATGGTGTACACATAACACCAAATCTTTTTTATTCATTACAGTCTAGAATAGGTGGTACAACATTTACACAACAGTGTTAGTGGCATTCTGCAGAGACAGCATAAAGCTACCTATACAGAACATTTTGAGCTTGGCCTTAGCTTAAAAACATTGCTTGTGTAAACTTATTACTCTCGTGGCCAAAACGAAACTAACTAAGTATGGTAAGCATGTCACTGTGAGTATATAGGACATGTCCTGTTGACCCAACCATTTAAGAATTCAACGTAACAAGACATTTCCCTAGATTGCAAATGGTGACAAAAATGAACATCCTCAAGGATTATTTATGAATAAATCAAATAAGGATATTTCCCATGCAAACAGGCTGACATATATTACATTTTGAACACATAGTTTTTAATAAGCTAAACGACAGCATAACTTAAAGAGGGATTTAATAAACTACATTGGGTCTCAGTCATGTGACAAGTGCCTTGATTAAATACCTCGCAAGAAAATATTATAAAATCATAACATTTCCTTATGCCATCTCCTGTTTTGAAAGTTGACTACCCTACATCTGTCCAATATTGTCAACTATTTCTAGGAACCAATGACGTGGTAATTGGGATATCACCATGGCAACAGCAGAGCTGCCCACTGACAGTGACTTTGAAGTCACAGAGGGAGACATGGTCAGTAAACTGATTGCCTCATTACATACACAAATATTATCTGGACTGGCATTTACACTAGCATTTAACATTTCAATGCGATTTCCTAATCAACCAGAGATCACCATTCCATAGATGGAAAATTACCATTTAATGAAAACAATGAAATAATTGGTAGACGAACATCATCAAGGTATACTAACTACACATAATATATAAATGGTATTGCTTTTCTTACAGTCACAAACTGACTGACAAGCCATCCAGTGCTCATAGTAATTATACTTTATCAAAGAACTCTGCAAACTGACAAATATGCCGAATTCATTGTATTGTGACTAAGCTGAGTGTAACTTACTGGTGAGTAACTGAGTGTACAAAGCAGCTGCCATGTCTTGCAGGAAGAAATCATCCATACTTTGGAGAGGCTGACAGAGATCCAGAAGAAAGCGGCTCAACATAAACAGGACAAGGTCAGTAATCAATCCGTTGATAATTGTTGGTCATATTATGTAAAATCAACCAAATGTATATTAAAGCCTCATATTTTTTCCGATTTTAATCATTGTAAAATGGGTGTAATTCAGCATTTTTGCAAAATTTCACATATAAGTTTTCATGTGTATACCTTGTAGATTTATCATTACACACCTGAAAACTTATAATGGTACTGGGTGCAAGTTAGACTTAGTCAAACACTTACCTTTTGGCAGAAGTGGCCATATAACCAGTGGCCAAAAATTAAGTCACTTATTACCAACATCTATAATTATCTACCATGCAGCCACAATACTGGGGATTATATACCAGCTCCAGACACATTATTCGAATGGATAATCAAAGATTACGGTACAAATAGCAGTGTATTATCAAATACAACAACAATACAGTTTAGGCGTCTGTACAGTTTAAAGGAATAAAGGTGTAAAATGTCACTTGGCTACAAATGGTGGCACCATTTATCAACTACTGGTGATTCAAACATCACAACACAACTTGATAATTACGTGTCGTCATCTAGCGAATAACTGCAAACATACCGTCCACAGTCCACACTAAATAAACACATTATAAAAGTTCAAACTCTACTGATCTGGAATGTTAAAGTTGAAACTTGCAGTCGCTCTCTTTCGATTAAGGGGTTATCAGATAATTTACATTCTACGCATTATCCGAACAAACTACATTATCGTTCATATGTACAACAGTAACACAAGCCACAACAGAACTTTAAGACAAACAGGCAACACAGCGCAGCAAGATTGTACGATAGTAAAAAATATAATGCACCCATATCTCTCTTGATAGAAAATTATAGTCCAGAGGTTATCCCGCGCCACGATTTAAATTTCGCAATTATTACTACTATTTGGTATAAACCACATAAAAACAAATATCATAATCATATGACGAAATGTATCAAAATAAATGGTAATTACTTGTTACAAGATAAGGAAAAAATAAAACATTACATCAACAACGGAAAGTGGCGCCATCTAGCGCCACCTAGTCAGAATGACCAGCTCACACACACACCCGCACCCACGCACGTACACACGCACGCACTCTCTCTCTCTCTCTCTCTCACACACACCCACACACACACCCACACACACACACACACACCCACACACACACACACACACACACACACACACACACACACACACACACACACACATACATATTACTCAAGCATTTTGCAGTGCTCACATTGAGCTAGTGGTGTATCCGACATGGCAGTACCTTTAGTTTTATGACGCAAGTTCTAAAATAAGTAAAATTTTAATGATGGTGTACCAGCTAAATTTGCAATGCTTATATTAATGTACATTCAGCAGCGCTGAATAAAAGTTAAGCACAGTTTATGATAAAACCAGGAAATTATATCAGCACAATTTACACAAAAGCAGTAGTGGTTTTGCTTTGCTTGACCACAATTCCAACTTTCAGAAGTCGCTACAGACATCATTGGAGTCTGAATCTAACGTGGGGAAGATTTAACAAGATTTAACAAGATTGCCACCTAGAGATTCAACTCTAGATGGCAGGTGGACTAGGAAGCCATTTGGCTTATCGAGAGTCCAACCTATCTATCTAAGTATACCCCGCCCGTCTTAGGTATATGTCGAGTTTATTTTTAAATATATTAACACTACTATAACACCTATACAATCAGCTGGTAATGTGTTCCATTCGTTTACTGTTCTTTGTGAAAATGAAAATTTTCTAATATCTAGTCTACACTGCTTCTTTGCTAGATGGTGGAGTATGACTGGCTGAGTGGAACACCATTGTCACACCTGTCCTTCGTCTTGCGTCACCTCATACCACTGAGACATGTGCCCCCAGTGCCAGTGCCTGACCACCCAGTGTTGAAGATGCCGACAGCTACAAAGCATCTGATACCTCAAGATCTGCGGCAGATGGTGGCAAGAATGAACCAAGACAACAACTCCGATGATGACCTGACATCTGAATGCCAGGAAGATGGTCTAATGAAGTTGTTACTACAGAAGAACCAGACGCACCTTCTGGAAGACTCCGAGCTTTCAGAACTACACAAATCGCTAGAACTGCACAAAATGCCAAAGCAGGAGAAAACACCTCGACTGGATTTGACAGAGACGGAAAAGTGCAGTCCAGACTATGTGATGTTCTACGAAAGGATCTCCCCCAGCCCAAGTCCAGATCTGTCTGAATGTGCATTTGGTAGTCTACAGAACAAAGAGTCTGATGACTGCAGACAGCACTTTTATGACAATGTCGTCTGCAACAAGGAAGATGACAAGGACGATGATGGTCAACCTGCAAGAGAAAACAGTCATCAGCCGAGTAGTAAAAGCACGGATGAAACAGATGAAAGCAATAGTTGGAGAGCAGAAGAAATTATCGGCATGATGTGGCAGAGAACGTTAATGTTCTTTAACAATGATCAGCCCATTGTTGAATACCCAAGTGGCAGCAAATGGGAAGGTCTCAACCTGCCACCATTCTTCCCCCTCAGGACCCTGCAAACACTGAAGTCTCGTTTAGACATTACGTCTGCTGATATCGACATCATCAGTGTGATTGACCAGAAAAGGGTTGGATACGAAGATGAGACTGACACCGAGCAACTGTACTATGTCATACAAACTGAAGGTTGCCATCCTGGATATTTGCAGTTAACAATGACGCCGCAAGCGATGCGGTCACTACTTGACGACAATGGCGATGATTTCATTGACCGAGATGCAGACTACCTATTGAGTGCCAAAGCATTGACACAACAGCTTCAGGAACTGCTGAACGAAATTATTGCAGGCCCAAGATTAAGCAGTGCTTCCGTAATAAGTAAAGGACCATCCTTGAAAATAGAGGTAGACTTGACGAAGGACACACAGTCGCTTGTGGATCAGATATTAGAGATCGACCAAGTGCTGGCCTTTCCCTGTGTGTCATGGCCCCGTGAGGCCAAGGCATGGGTGACGAGGAGTCGCCGCAGCGGCTGGCCGTCCAGCAGCCTCATCGGTGAGATCACAGCTGACGGATGTCTCGTGGTGCCAGTTCGGTATGAAGACAGTCCGGACGAGGAGACAAAGTGGCGCTTCTCTTTCTCCTGGGCCGAGTCAAAGCTCGCCTTGTCACTGAGTGACACACAGCGCCAGACTTATCTGCTGTTCAAATGTCTGCTACAACACAGCCTGTCACTGCCAAAGGTGCTCAAGTCGTACCATCTGAAGAACATCCTGTTCTGGGCATGTGAAGACATCCCTGCTATACAGTGGACACGTGACAATCTCGCGACAACCTACCTGTGTCTAATTGACCGTCTTCTGCACTGTCTTGCTGGCCGCAGACTTCCGCATTATTTCATCCCAGAGAACAACCTCTTCGACACCGTTCCAGATGATTTCATCACAGACATCATGGCGAAGGTGAGCAACGTCCGACACAACCCAATAAGACATGTCTTTGACTTCCAGAGACACTACAGTTTCCTGTTCGACTCATGCATACTGACACGTGAGGTGATATATGACCCACTTGTGAAGAATCTGGAGGTACCCGCTCATGAGAATGACGTCATGAAAGTGCAAGAAGCACAGTTTGTGTCACTTCTCCAAATGGTTAAAATTCACCTGGATAGAAATCACCACCTGCAGGGAAATCACAAGAAAGAAGCTTTCTCTATTTTGAAAGATGAATGTGACCTGCTGAAGTTCAGTCTGTTGTTTGATGACAGAGCAATGGAGAGGTTGGGCTCACTGGCAAAAACGGTTGAGCCAGATTATGGTATCAAACTCTATGAGTATCTTGTAGATCTGTGTGATGGAGTAACAGCCAAGGCAATGGTGCTATCCAACCTGGCTTGCTTCTGCCATGCTGCATCGAACAATGACAAAACCACAAGAGACCAACAAGAGGCGATGAGGTCAAAAGCTGAGGAAACCTTCCAGCAGACGATGCGATCCCTGCCGCTTTCCACTGCTCTGTGCGTCGAGTACGCCAACTTCCTTTGTCGCACGCGTCAATGGTCAATGGCAACAGAGGTCTTGGAGGAAGTCACTCAGAAGGAAGAAGTTAATCCAAACGAGAGAAACTCTTATAGTCGACACGACGCATGCACTCTGGATGAAAACATCCGGGCTGAGGTAATCAGTGAAGGCAAATTTGAAGTGCTTTCGGCCATCTATGCATACTACCTGCTGGTGACGTGTTACCTGGCTACACGGAACAAGGCTGCTGCAGAGAAACGTACCGAGCACATGTTTGCAATGTGCTTTATTATGCCGAGTGCCCGAGGATATTCCTTGCTTGGCTATGCCTTTCTGATGCTTGGGAACTTCACAGAAGCAGCGTGTGCCTTTGAACACGCCATTCGTCTGAATCCAGACTACAAATATGCACAAAAGAACCTCACAGTTTGCCATGTGAAATCAGGATGCACGTCAACATGAGTCTACGCAACGCAGAACAATTGCAGCAATATATCAGTAAAAGGATGAAAATGTTTCATCCAACTGACTGACATACTTGTGGCAGAAACTATGTATCTCTATACATTATTGTTACTGTTAAGTGGCAATGATTGGACGCCTGTGGACAATATAACCACTATGAAGATTATAATAATACCAAATGGTGACATGAACGATTTGATTTGTTAGCGTTTTGTATGGGCTTAAATGCAGATGTGCATAGTGTGTTACTATTTGTGTACACGTGCACAACTTTACATCACCATTGGTCCACGAGAAAATACGCCACCACACCGCTGCATGTCCGTCAGTTCTCACGGTCGGTCCGCTCCAAACAGACCGTGACCAACGGGTCACAGCCACGTCAGGAGTCGCGGCATATAACCATGTTTCTGTGAAACACAGCATTAGGCATCTTCTATTTTTCCGTTTGTAAGTCATTATGAGAATATGTGTATGAATTGTGCGTTTTATGATTCAAGCATGACATTAGGCACAAACGTAGAGCATATATAAATACAAACATATTTGGATATAGGGCCATCTCAAATTTCGCCTTGGAAGGTGTAGGCGGCCATTTTTCATGATGGTCGTCATATGGCTGTGTTCTCATGTCATGCGTCAAGTAAATCAGTCGTGTTGGTATTTCTACATAAGTTTTCGGAGACAAATTATTTTAATAGATTACTTTTGACCTTCTCCTACATTCACATCCGCCATGTTTAAGGATGACGGCCGCCAAGACTAAAAATCCTATATCGCATGACCTACGCCACCTAGAGCACCAATTGTTGTCTCAAAACATAGGTATGTGGATACCCGATTTCATTGATTTGAAATATATTGCATTTGACCTTTACCGACTGTAATGTTGCGTGCGAGCGTAGTTATACTATGTTTTAGACCGAAGAACGAGAGAGACATGCGTAGCGTTTCATCTAATTTATTCAACCCTAAATCTAGGTCATAGCTACCCGGATGTGTATAGCATTGTCTTTAATGCAGCAAAGCCTTGATGGCATTTGTGCTATTACTACATCTCCCTTTTCGAGATAGGCGAGATGATCTAGGGCTAGATTACTATGGGGTAGAGGTTCCAAGCACATAACCCCAGAATACTGTCTTTACAACAGTATGTGTACTACAAGTCAAGGCGACTTGGAGGATTTACCAGGCGTCCCGATATTGTGCGTGTCACGCCAGGAGACTGTCGTGTTGTCGGTCGTGGTGATGATGGTGGTGTAGTGCTTTGGCTTGGGGATGTCGGAAGATCTTCTGCCTCATCAGGAGTGGTCGATGTAGTAGTCGGGTCGTCGCGTTGAATCTGCTGACGAGTCTCCGTTGTGACCAGTGCAGATCGGTTTCGTCTTATCACCCCTTTCGGCGTCTGTACGAGATACGATCGTGGCTGTGGCGCTCGCTCTACCACTGAGCCGTAGCGATCTTGGTCCCGGACCCATACGTTGTCTCCTGGCTGAACGGTGTGAGATCTCTCGCTCTGTGTCGGCTGTTGAACTACTGTTGCAATTTTGCTCTTTGTACAACTTCTCTCGCCTTTGCATAATGAAGTTACCCCTAGCAGGAGAGTACTTGGGATGACTGGCAGTCGTGTTCGCATGCGGCGTTCCATCAGTAGTTGAGATGGGCTCAGTCCGTTGAGTAACGGTGTCGTGCGCTGCGTGAGGAGAGCGAGGTGAGGATCTTCGTTCTTTCTCAGAATCTCCTTCAGAATTATCACTGCTCGTTCCGCTTCACCGTTAGCCTGTGGAAACCTCGGGGAACTTGTTGTGTGCGTAAAGCCGTACGACTGGGCAAACTGTGAACGACTCGGCACTGAATTGTGGACCGTTGTCTGTCAAAATGAGGTCTGGAATCCCGTGTGTTGCAAACACTTCTTTCAGCACTTCAATGGTGTGCTCGGATGTCAAACTGGTCAGCTTGCGGTACTCCACCCATCTGGATTAGTAGTCATCAACGACTAGGTACACTTTCCCATGGAGTTCAAAGAGATCTACTCCGACTCTCTCCCACGGACGAGAGGGGAAGGAAGCTGACATTAAAGTCTCCTTCTCGCAAGCCCAAGTTGCTGCGAGAGCTTCTTTCTCTGTGACAGCATAGCGTTTCTCGGTGTCTGTGAGCGATCGGGATGCATAGCAGACTGGGCGACGTCTGCCATCATCTTGGATTTGCAGTAGCACTGCGCCGATCCCCTCAGAAGATGCGTCTGCTGCGATCACTGTTGGGCGATCAGGGTCGTAATGTGCAAGTATCTCGGGTGATACAAGCATGTCTTTCACTTGCTGAAAGGCAGTTTCTTGTGATGCTTCCCATAACCATGCAGTGTTTTTGAATTGTAACTGGCGTAACGGTTTGTTGATCTCAGCCAGTCGAGGGATGAATTTTCCCATTTGATTCACCATGCCCATGAAACGTTGAAGTTCTGCGACATTGGTGGGTGCTGGGAAGTGCGCGATCGCTGCCGTCTTGTTGCTGTCTGCATGTATTCCTGATGCGTCAATGATTTGTCCCAAGAATTTGATAGAGGTCTTGGAGAACTCACACTTGTTATTCCGGGTAAGTCCAGCTGTTTGCAGGCGTTGTAGGACTGTTCTCACTCTTGCGTCGTGTTGTATCTGGTCTGTGCCATGAACCAGAATGTCGTCCATGTGACAAACAACTCTCTCCAAGCCTTCCAGTATCTGTGACATGTGACGTTGGAAGATCTCAGGAGCGGAACTGATGCCGAATGGTAGGCGGTTGAAGGCAAACCTACCAAAGGGAGTGATGAAGGTGGTCAGTAGCTTGGATTCCTCGCAAAGAGGCAATTGCCAGAAGCTGCTGTTTGCGTCCAACTTGGTGAAGATCATACTCTTCCCGAGTTTTGCTAGACTTTTGTCCACTGACATCATGGGGTGTATCTCTCGACGCACAGCTTGGTTGAGCTTTGTGAGATCGACGCAAATCCTCACTCGACCGTCTGGCTTGAGAACAGGCACCATACCGGAGCACCATTCAGTTGGCACTGTAACTGGCCTAATCAGTCCTTGTTTCAGCATAGAATCAAGCTCCTTCTTAACCTTCTGAAGCAAGAGGTGGGGATCGATGCGAACTTTTCTTGCTGTAGTATGACATAACGGTATGGCCCCAGGCTGGAGTGTGATGCGGTAGTCTGTATTCAGTTTGCCAAGTCCCGAGAATAGCTTTGGGAACTCAGCACCGAAATATGGCGTCGCAAGGGATCTACTGTAAAGATGTAAAATTGTAGTAAAGGTGTAACATTATAATATAGTGGTACAGTGGCAGAGGCTCCCAAAGGGCTAGAGCGGCCGCTGTTACATTGTGTTTACGGTAGCCTTCCTGGTAGGGAAGCTATGAGGACGTGGGAATAGCGTGTCATCTGTCGGGCCACGTGGGGGTAGTGCGTCATCTGTCGGGCCAGACTTTAAAAGCCGGCCTGCGGCTGAGCCATGCAGATGGACAGCGGATGTGGACAGCGACCGGTCACTTAATTGTGCCGGCGTTGTCGCGAAGGAGAGCTTGTAGGGGAGAACCACTAGGTATGTTGGTTATATCACACATGTTGTGAATGTAACTAGTTTGACTGATGTTATTGTTATTAGGTGTACTTGTATTAGAATTTTCAAACGGTGTGTTTGATATATCATGCGTTTCTGACGTATTTGTAAACGGTGTGTTTGATATATCATGCGTTTTATAACTATTCCTTATAATAGTGTATGTAGATGAATGATGTTGAGAAGGAGAGAACTGAAATACTATGCGTTCGTGTACTATACGTCAATATATACGTCAATATAATTATATGGTTCGGTCACTCTATGTAACATTAGTTTTATTGATTGTTACACCACGTATAGGTGTCAATTATACCAATAAACAGTCTCACATCGTCAGTGTGTTGAGTCTGGCGTTCAACATCACGATCCTTTACACTACTACCGCTGATCTCGTCAACACGTGATATTATCTTCAGGGATACACATGCACCCTTGCTCAGGAGGGATGTTGGTTGGTTTCTGAGAACATACACCGTGTCCACGATTTCCCTGTTTTGGTAACGCATGGTTACTTTCAAGGCTCCGATCACTGGAAGTGGTATACCGCCCGGTCCCCTGAGCTTGATTGGCTGTCTGTCGAGTTGACAGTTGTTCAGCCATGGTGTCTGATCGCTCAGTACTGACACGCCCGCGCCAGTGTCTAATTTGAAGCGAGTTGGATGTCCATTCACTGTAATGTCAGCCGTCCAGTAGTTTCCTTGGTCGTCGATTTCACTCAAGAAAACATCGCCGACGCTGTGCGACTTGCCACGTGCGACTTGCCACGTGACTATCAAGGGCCGTTCGTATCACTGAAACGTACGGTGCATCGAGCACGACCTAGAAACCACAGTGCATCGACCCTAATTGGTCAATAGGGCCTGCAAGTGGGTCACGATACATGGCGTGACTCCGCGCGACTGGAGCTTATTGGGGACTAAGCGAGACTAATTGGGGACTGGACACAAGAATAATATTCTAACGATGGATGACAGTTATAGCTTCCGACTGATGAATACTAGGAAAATCAGTTCATAAATATATTCTGTTATACGTTTCTTATCTTAAATGTCCGATTTAATATTGAGTTTATCACACTATCATAGACACACAGCGATTTACGTTGTGCAGATAATAGACACGATGTTAGACCTATGTGTCTTTTACGGAATTTGCGTTTTACATTGCTTGTGGTTGTGGTTTCGATAAGCACTTATAACTGACAAGTTGTCTAAATGCACATAATCATAACACATGTATACGTTTGGCCCAAACAGGTTGTACTGCGCGAAAACTGGCACTCTTCATTAATTATTAGTCAAGATCGCCAAACACAAGTCCTTGCCGCTATTGCCATGGCAACCACCATAATAATCGATTAAAATTCATGATGTCCGTGACCATTGTCACCGGCAAAGTGTTCCACTGCTTCTGCTTGTAATAATCCTTCGGACAATATAACTGAAATACGCTATTTCGGAACAGTTCGATTATTACGACCAAAACAAAACAAAGTCCTATACGTTAACATGGAGTATATGGACCTCCTGCCCCCAACTGCCCCAGCCTCGTTTTCGCGCGCGAGACTTGCACCGCAAAACTAGGTTACATACACCGACCTTTGACACGGCAGCGCGTTCCACGCAACCGAAAACTGGGTTACATGCACCGACCTTTGACACGGCCACCAAACGCGCTCCTATCTGGGGCATGACCACGACCGAGTAAGTTCGTCTGACACATTTTGGGAGTCCACAACTAGAGTAGATCGAGTTTCAATCCAGGTTCAGCGTTGAAGCAGAGACTATGTTTGCGTGGCCTAGGCATATCATTTACCCTTATATGTATTATATATATATATAATATATATATATATATATATATATATATATATATATATATATATATATATATATATTATTTATTTATTTATTTATTTATTTATTTATTTATTTATTAGGATGGCTCAGCTAAATACAGTGTACATTAAAATATATAGTAGATTTCTTTTCAGTGAGGTCCTCATACACACAAACACTTGTTGAAGTACTCTGTATAAAGATAAATGTAAAACATGTTTTAACCACGTTATATAGAGTACTTCAACAAGCTGTGTTGTTGGCAGCTTATACCATGTTTGTATCTTATTGTAGAGTTTATGTTTTAACTTAATTTATATGTTATGCCTGTTACATCATATATCTTACTATTTTACATCTTTTAATATTGCATGTCTGTACGATTGTGTGTGTGAGGACCTCACTGAAAAGATATCTAGTGTATATTTTAATGTACACTGTATTTAGCTGAGCCATCCTGAATAAATATATTATATCATCATCATCATGAAGGGTTGAGTCGTGTCTTTGCCTCGTGACACTTTTGTGTGATAATAATAATAAAACTTTATTTTGACACCATCAAATCAGTGACGTCTGTCCCGTTCACGGGTGTGTACATACATGTAAATAGGTAAGTAAATAAATAATTATAGTTAAGATAAAATATATTGTGATATCCTACTACAGGTAGAACTGGTTCCCTGTGTCAATATTGTCTACAAATATATGTTAGGCATACTGACCCGTCCGTGCGGTGTGCTAAAACTGGGGTACGGGCACAGAGTTAGATCATTAATCTTTCCCCTAAAGTTCTACTGGTGTGTTCTATTTATATCTATGGGTAAGCGTAGCCCTGTTTTGCATTGTAATGGGATCTATGTGACGTGCTCGCTACGACTTACGGATTGGCTAAAACCAGGTCACGCAGAGTTCAAAAGAGAGCAACCAAAATGATACAAAAACTCAGGAATATTAGTTACGAAATGCGTCTAAAAGAATGTGGATTAACAACACCAGAAACCAGGAGTCTGAGAGGAGATCAGATAGAAGTGTTTAAAATATTGAATGGGTATGAAAATATTGACAGAAATACTTTTTCTCGGTTAAGGAAGAGAGAAGGACTAGAGGACATGGAATTACATTAGCAAAGAAGCTGTGTAGACTAGATATTAGAAAATTTTCATTTTCACAAAAACATATTATCGGCGGATTGTGTAGGTGCTAGTAATGTTAATATGTTTAAAAATAAAATCGACATATACCTAAGAAGGGCGGGTACATTTAGATAGATAGGTTGGACTCTCGATAAGCCAAAGGGCTTCGTCGTCTACCTGCCATCTAGAGTTGATTCTCTAGGTGGCAATCTTGTTAAATCTCTTGTTAAATCTCGACAAACATCGCCGCCATTCGCTAGATGGCAACATGTCGTGGACATAATGACGTCACATGTCCCTCTTTATAA
This sequence comes from Ridgeia piscesae, assembly GCA_025642075.2. NCBI lineage: Eukaryota > Metazoa > Annelida > Polychaeta > Sabellida > Siboglinidae > Ridgeia > Ridgeia piscesae. Next base: position 171,019 of record JAODUO010000133.1, read on the forward strand.
AGCTGTGTAACATCATTCGAAACGCATAAACTAACAAGATTATTAGACTAACACTAAAGTGTACAGTAAATTAAACGATTATTAAAATTAACACAATTAGGCTGCAACTATTATATTTAAGTCCAATTTCAGTTTGACATAGACTTGATCAACTTGTACAACTAAGTTCAGTCTGTTGTTACCATATAGTCCTTTCCAGACCACGAGAACAAATCCGTCCCTACTTTCTGCCAAGTTAGGTCTGGGGTTTCAGTCATGACCATCGACTCTGCAGGTTGCTTGTCATTGTCAGCGTAGGATGTACACACACCACATGTCTCTATGTAATGACGGATGTCTGTAGACATCTGAGGCCAGTAAATCAGGTCTCGTGAAGGACGAGTTGATGCCTATATGGCCGGCATGTACTTTCTCTTTCATGTTATTTCGCAGTGAAGACGGTATCACGGTGCGTTCTCCACGAAATATGACCCCGCCCTGGATCGTCAGCTCGTCGCGGTAGCTGAAGTAGAGTAGCAGACGATCTGGCACGCGCCTTATGTCATTTGGCTATCCTTCCATGATGACCGTACCCTGTTCTTGTAGGACAGGGTCCAGTAATGTGGCACAATGGATCCGGTCTAGGCGTTCGGGAATGAACGCTGTGTGTGTGATGTTGTTGATGGCTACCTCATCCGTGACCGGGTCGTCTGTGGGTGCTCGGGACAAGGAGTCAGCGACCGGTATGACTTCCCCAGGTTTGTACGTCAGCTGGTATGAGTACTCTTGTGATGATAGCAGCGTGTGTTGTAGCGGCTTGAGAGATTTCCCTAGTGGCTTCGTCCGAGTCGCAAGTAGCGGTTTATGCATGGTCACCAGCGTATGTCTGTCAATTCCGCAGTAGTTGACATGTTTATGATGTTCTGCCAACAGGAAGTCTGCATCAACAACGGTGACATATCAACTGCTCGCAAGGTTGCTCTTGACTTTGCCGATGTCTGCATGTACACCAGTTCTCTCGCTGCGTGGCCAGGACTGGACGTGTGTGACACCGGTGGAGATCTTCGTCGCGGCACTCAGTGTTATGACGCATGTCGTTTTAGCACAACGTCAACCAGTGGTCAGTGTGATTGCGATGATGGGTACACGGGACCGCACTGTGACGACCTGTGTTCGGGGGTACACGGAGTCCGTGTAGTCTACATGCCCACTGCACGGTCGGAGGTGACTGCGACTGTGAACACAACTGGCAAGGACATGATTGCAACTCATTTGCTGAGAACTGGTACGGATTTGATTGTAGCGTCCCCGTGGTGACGTCATCGTTTCAACAATACACCACTACCAAGGTTGCACTTGTTACACCAACGGCGGCGTATCACACATTCGACCACATCCAGTTCGTTGTAGGCAACAACATGGGAGTATTCTCGGCATTTGAGTTGAGCGGCGATAGAGTGAAGATACAAATTCATCAAGTGTTGTGTGATTACCATCATGTGTTGATGCTGTCGCCTTACAGGTAGAAGTCATACCTGCTGCATTGCATCAGCGGTATAATGCGTCTGAGATCCATTGGCACGATTCAGGGTGCTCTCGACCTGTACGATAAAGCGTGTAGACGGCTGCCAATGTTTGCGTTCGGCGATTATGACGCAGCGACCCGGTCGTGTCGATGTCGGGGTTTCTGGGGCGACAACTGCACAGACTTGTGTTCAACAGCTGTCACCGGCCGTGCGTGTAATGATCGTGGTCAGTGCGAGCGAGCCACTGGTCGATGCGTGTGTCAGTCACGCTGGGTGAGTGTCGCCGTACCGTTCGACAAACTGACTGTGAGGTCACGATGGTGACTTCTTTACTGATATCGATGTCACATTTGGACATGTTTGTATGTCACCCTTGGTTGTGACGACAGACAAGGAGGTTTGTTGACAGTTTACCCTCTATATTTATATATATATATATATATATATATATATATATATATATATATATATATATATATATATATATATATATATATAATATATTTATTCAGGATGGCTCAGCTAAATACAGTGTACATTAAAATATACAGTAGATTTTTTCGTTGAAGTACTCTGTATAAAGATAAATGTAAAACATGTTTTAACCACGTTATATAGAGTACTTCAACAAGCTGTGTTTTGGCAGCTTATACCATGTTTGTATCTTATTGTAGATTTTATGTTTTAACTTAATTTATATGTTATGCCTGTTACATCATATATCTTACTATTTTACATCTTTTAATATTGCATGTCTGTACGATTGTGTGTACGAGAACCTCACTGAAAAGATATCTAGTGTATATTTTAATGTACACTGTATTTAGCTGAGCTATCCTGAATAAATATATGATATCATCATCATCATGAAGGGTTGAGTCGTGTCTTTTCCTGGTGACACTTTTGTGTGATAATAATAATAAAATTTTATTTTGATACCATCAAATCAGTGACGTGTGTCCCGTTCACGGGTGTGTACATACATGTAAATAGGTAAGTAAATAAATAATTATAGTTAAGATAAAATATATTGTGATATCCTACTACAGGTAGAACTGGTTCCCTGTGTCAATATTGTCTACAAATATATGTTAGGCATACTGACCCGTCCGTGCGGTGTGCTAAAAGTGGGGTACGGGCACAGAGTTAGATCATTAATCTTTCCCCTAAAGTTCTACTGGTGTGTTCTATTTATATCTATGGGTAAGCGTAGCCCTGTTTTGTATTGTAATGGGATCTCTGTGACGTATCTCTGTGACGTATCTCTGTGACGTATCTCTGTGACGTATCTCTGTGACGTGCTCGCTACGACTTACGGATTGGCTAAAACCAGGTTACGCAGAGTTCAAAAGAGAGCCACCAAAATGATACAAAAACTCAGGAATATTAGTTACGAAATGCGTCTAAAAGAATGTGGATTAACAACACCAGAAACCAGGAGTCTGAGAGGAGATCAGATAGAAGTGTTTAAAATATTGAATGGGTATGAAAATATTGACAGAAATACTTTTTCTCGGTTAAGGAAGAGAGAAGGACTAGAGGACATGGAATTACATTAGCAAAGAAGCTGTGTAGACTAGATATTAGAACATTTTCATTTTCACAAAAACATATTATCGGCGGATTGTGTAGGTGCTAGTAATGTTAATATGTTTAAAAATAAAATCGACATATACCTAAGAAGGGCGGGTACATTTAGATAGATAGGTTGGACTCTCGATAAGCCAAAGGGCTTCGTCGTCTACCTGCCATCTAGAGTTGATTCTCTAGGTGGCAATCTTGTTAAATCTCTTGTTAATTCTCGACAAACATCGCCGCCATTCGCTAGATGGCAACATGTCGTGGACATAATGACGTCACATGTCCCTCTTTATAAAGCTGTGTAACATCATTCGAAACGCATAAACTAACAAGATTATTAGACTAACACTAAAGTGTACAGTAAATTAAACGATTATTAAAATTAACACAATTAGGCTGCAACTATTACATTTAAGTCCAATTTCAGTTTGACATAGACTTGATCAACTTGTACAACTAAGTTCAGTCTGTTGTTACCATGTAGTCCTTTCCAGACCACGAGAACAAATCCGTCCCTACTTTCTGCCAAGTTAGGTCTGGGGTCTCAGTCATGACCATCGACTCTGCAGGTTGCTTGTCATTGTCAGCGTAGGATGTACACACACCACATGTCTCTATGTAATGACGGATGTCTGTAGACATCTGAGGCCAGTAAATCAGGTCTCGTGAAGGACGAGTTGATGCCTATATGGCCGGCATGTACTTTCTCTTTCATGTTATTTCGCAGTGAAGACGGTATCACGGTGCGTTCTCCACGAAATATGACCCCGCCCTGGATCGTCAGCTCGTCGCGGTAGCTGAAGTAGAGTAGCAGACGATCTGGCACGCGCCTTATGTCATTTGGCTATCCTTCCATGATGACCGTACCCTGTTCTTGTAGGACAGGGTCCAGTAATGTGGCACAATGGATCCGGTCTAGGCGTTCGGGAATGAACGCTGTGTGTGTGATGTTGTTGATGGCTACCTCATCCGTGACCGGGTCGTCTGTGGGTGCTCGGGACAAGGAGTCAGCGACCGGTATGACTTCCCCAGGTTTGTACGTCAGCTGGTATGAGTACTCTTGTGATGATAGCAGCGTGTGTTGTAGCGGCTTGAGAGATTTCCCTAGTGGCTTCGTCCGAGTCGCAAGTAGCGGTTTATGCATGGTCACCAGCGTATGTCTGTCAATTCCGCAGTAGTTGACATGTTTATGATGTTCTGCCAACAGGAAGTCTGCATCAACAACGGTGACATATCAACTGCTCGCAAGGTTGCTCTTGACTTTGCCGATGTCTGCATGTACACCAGTTCTCTCGCTGCGTGGCCAGGACTGGACGTGTGTGACACCGGTGGAGATCTTCGTCGCGGCACTCAGTGTTATGACGCATGTCGTTTTAGCACAACGTCAACCAGTGGTCAGTGTGATTGCGATGATGGGTACACGGGACCGCACTGTGACGACCTGTGTTCGGGGGTACACGGAGTCCGTGTAGTCTACATGGCCACTGCATGGTCGGAGGTGACTGCGACTGTGAACACAACTGGCAAGGACATGATTGCAACTCATTTGCTGAGAACTGGTACGGATTTGATTGTAGCGTCCCCGTGGTGACGTCATCGTTTCAACAATACACCACTACCAAGGTTGCACTTGTTACACCAACGGCGGCGTATCACACATTCGACCACATCCAGTTCGTTGTAGGCAACAACATGGGAGTATTCTCGGCATTTGAGTTAAGCGGCGATAGAGTGAAGATACAAATTCATCAAGTGTTGTGTGATTACCATCATGTGTTGATGCTGTCGCCTTACAGGTAGAAGTCATACCTGCTGCATTGCATCAGCGGTATAATGCGTCTGAGATCCATTGGCACGATTCAGGGTGCTCTCGACCTGTACGATAAAGCGTGTAGACGGCTGCCAATGTTTGCGTTCGGCGATTATGACGCAGCGACCCGGTCGTGTCGATGTCGGGGTTTCTGGGGCGACAACTGCACAGACTTGTGTTCAACAGCTGTCACCGGCCGTGCGTGTAATGATCGTGGTCAGTGCGAGCGAGCCACTGGTCGATGCGTGTGTCAGTCACGCTGGGTGAGTGTCGCCGTACCGTTCGACAAACTGACTGTGAGGTCACGATGGTGACTTCTTTACTGATATCGATGTCACATTTGGACATGTTTGTATGTCACCCTTGGTTGTGACGACAGACAAGGAGGTTTGTTGACAGTGTTGATCGCCGGTGGTGACGTGAACCAGACAGCCCGACACAGTCGCCCCGGCGTGCATGCGTACAGGCCGGTCCGGGTGACATCCATCTCATTCGGGGCGCCGTCTCAATCACTGGCCTTCGACCTGGACTTCTTCACCATGTGGACCTACAGCCGACCTGAGAACACCATCAAAGAACACCTGTACGTATACACCGACGACTATGTGCTGGCGGCTGTTCTCTTTGACGAAGGACACGGTCAGGTTGTCAAGATGGTTGTCCATGATGCGATCGCTGTTCCATTTGACCAACCACAACCACGTGCACGGGAATCTGTACGGAGACAACGAGACCTTCTCAACAATGACAACTTGGCTGCCCTGTGACATCCCAGGTCTCAATCCCCCACTGTCGTCCGACCTGTCGCTGGGTACATTGTCACAGACAGTGACTGAGACGTGTGTAGCCCGACTACACAGCAATGAACGTGTGTAGCCCGACTACACAGCAATAAACGTGTATAGCCCGACTACACAGCAATGAAGCCATACGACAGAACGCGGCGGATCTGTCAGCTGTCAGTCAGTTCTACCTCGAGGCCTGTGTCAAGTACGTGTCACGCAACGGGACAGCGACAATGACGGAGACTGCGTACACGTTCTACGTTCAGGGCGTGAAAGACGTGGATCCCTGCGCACTCCGCGGCTACCTGGACTTCTGTGTCGACTGAGGTGATAACAACATCCCTGTGAACACCGTCATTTTGCATTTATGGGTGTCGATTGTAGCCATTATTGGAGACGTGGCCTTGGTTCTTGTTGTCATCGGTGTGTGTCTTGCAAGAAGCATGCTTGCTGCCGGAAGACACAGGCTTGCGTCCACGGAAAGTCAGCCAGGCGACTTGGGTTCGTCGTTCCGCATGACGGAGTTTTCATACGACCAGCGTGGTCACTCGACGCGTCGGTTCTGAATGTCGCCAAGTCTCAGTTGTTGGGGAGGACAATATGAGTGATTTTTACATTTTAGACTACTAAATTAATTAACCATGCTAACATACTATCAGGACAAATAACCATTGAAGCTAGGCAAACAAGTACGCGTTAGTATATCAATGAAACAGGTCCAACTAACGCCTAACAAATGGATAGGTGGAACAAATTATTCGTTATAAAACAAACCCCGCCGTTGTATACTTAAGTCGTTTACATAATTAGACGATAGTATCACACTGTATCAATTAGCACCTTTTAAGTGTGGAAAGGTTGCACCGGTTATAATAACCTGACACGTGTGTATGTCCAGTGCACAAAAATAACATAAAAATATTAATATATAAATAATCATAATGCTTCAATTAAAATGGATGCACAACAAGCAGTCATTGACGTACTAGGATAATTAATCACGTGACTGTTTGTATTGCGGTATTTGCCAATGTGTAGTATATATTATAAATGTACACGTGAACGGAAATTAATATAATGCGTGTTAAGACAACTTGTAAAAAATTTACTATAATTACTCACGAAGATATTACACATGTGAATTATTACAAGAAATTGTGATAGTATTTTAACTGATTTTAATTATGTCTATGACATTTTTCACACATATTACACGTGGCACTGACTACATTTGTGTATATTTTAGGTCAGGTGTCGTCTTTCTTTTCTAATTGCGAGTTCATCTGCACGTGATTATTTGCATGTCAACATAATGGGTGAGTCAATGCGTTGCATTGAGCAAGTTTATCAGTCTGAATAACTCCATATTATATTATGAAATGTCTACAGATATGTTAATATACGTAGCATATAGAAATTTTGGTAACCAAAATACGTATTAAACATATTATTAACAATTCCATTTAAAAATAATGCTCCTAAGTGTAGTTGGACATGTCGAAGTGCTATATGTGAATGAATACTAACTTTTGGTGTTATGGTATCAATAAAATGAATTACATACGAATCCCCTCTGTTTTTGCATGTAAGACGTGTTATACTTAGATTTCCCTGTACTTTATAGAATTGGGGATTGTGATTGTTCCTTAATGCAACATAATATGCATCTGCGTGTGTTTATTCGAATGCATATATAACATACTAAATGGAAAACGACACACCAATAATGTCAGAGTTATTTTTGTAGGGGACCACCCCCAATGTTGGTTTTGCCAGCCATGACGTCACGTTCCGCTGACCGATGCACATTCCGATGGATCAGGCATTACCCGACAACTCGCTCATCATAGTGCTGGGGACGTCTTTTATCGTCCGTAAGCGATGTCTCCTCTACCAAACGTTCTGTTCTTGCAGTGTCTCTTCCACTCACTGACTTGCTGTTGCACCGAACACATCCAAACCGTTGGGTCTGGCTTCTGGGAGTGTGCCGAGTCGCCGCCCACCGCGATGACGCGTCGTTCCCTGAAATATACCAGTGCATAGGTCACTGGGACCAACAAATGTGAAGGGGATAAATCGGATGCATTGGAGTATGTAAAAAATGAAAATAAAAGCATATTAGATCATGGTCACTCTATGGTCTGTGGTCCCCCGGTTTCACCCCAGTGCACACGAGGATTATATTAGTTTATACGTGTTAAACCTGTCCCTAGACATCTATTTCTAAAGCTCGCCGTCGTCTTATTTCCGTCTGTAGCTATCGCATTGGTCGTTTCCTAGGTGTAGATATGGTAAGTCTTCATTGACTCTGTTTTCTTCGTGGTCGTCTTCTGCCAAATGGTTGTGCTGACGTCACTTCAAGCGACAAGCTATCATTTAACACATGCTTCCTTGTGAGTAGTAACGTGGCATAATCTGCAACCAATCGTAAAGTACCCATAAATAACATATATACAAAATGTGTATGTACGCACTGTATATGTTAACGCCACAACGCAAATAAATTATTGTGCTTTTTTAAAAAGTATTGATAATAAACTATCTTACTAACTTACTTACTTATAAGTAAGGTTACATAACCGTCTTGAAATGAAGTTAGTCTATTGGCATACTCAATCGAAATATATATATATAAATATAATATATATATATATATATATATATATATATATATATATATATATATATATATATACAAAATAGGAGATAATACAACAAATTAGATACTTACAATTTTTGCCTGTCAGCTGAATAGCAAAGATGTCGCCGCCGGTCAATTAACGCAACTCCAGCAGAGGGCGTCCGTGCAGGCGGTGGTACGCGATGTCCATCCATTATCCCGTATCACACATGTGACCGTCTTTGAATAACTAACGGTACGTATGGTAGTGAAACTATTTTAGATAATTGCCTGTGACATATCTAAGGTTTATAAGAAGCTCGCGTGCACTGGAAGAAACCGTATTATCTGCTCACTTGGCACTCCCCAAACACAGACCGCTTCCGGATTATATTTAAACTGATACTACCATTAGTTTTAAACGCGAAGTGAACGAGACTAGCTAAGTGCCCGGAAGAGCCTATGCAGGGGAATGCGGCAGGGGTGTCGTGTGCACCAGCACACTCGTTGTGGCCACATTTTAGAGTGACGTGGGAGGTGGAGAACATTTAGATAGATAGGGTATTTTGGGAATTTTAGTTGAATAGGGAAGGTGGGTTTTTAGGTGGATCTTGTGGGAATGGATGGATGGATGGATGGATGGATGGATGGATGAATGAATGGATGAATGAATGGAATGAATGGATGGGCAGGTGGGTGAATGTATAGATGGATGGACAGATGGGTGGGTGGGTGGGTTGGTGGGTGGGTGGGTGGATGGATGGATGGTTGGATAGATGGATAGATGTATGCATGGATAGACGGATGTATGCATGAATGGATGGATGTGTGGGTGGGTGGTTGGATGAATGTATGCATGGATGGATGCGTGAACGGATGGATGGTAGGATGGGTGGATAGGTGGACAGATGGACGGACGGATGGATGCGACGGTTGGTGGGTGGGTGGAAGGATGGACGGAAGGATGGGTGGGAGGGTGGAAGGATGGATATATGCATGGATGGATGTATGTATGCATGGATGGATAGACTGGTGGATGGATGGATGGGGTGGATCTATGGTTGGGTGGATCGATCGATCGATCGATGGGTGGAAGGACGGATGGATGGATGGATGGATGCATGGATGGATGGATGGATGGATGGATGGATGGATGGATGGATGGATGGATTGATGGATGGATGGGGTGGTTGGGCAGGTGGGCGGATGAACGGACGGATGGATGGGATGGTAGGTGGGTGGGTGGAAGGACGGACGGAAAGATGGATGGATTGGAGGGTGGATGGCTATATGCATGGATGGAAGTATGCATGGATGGATGGACGGGTAGATGGATGAATGGGTGGACGGATGTATGTATGAATGGATGGATGGGTGGGAGGGTGGATGAATGGATGCATGCATTGCTGGATGGATGGGAGGGTGGATGGACGAGTGAATGGATGGGAGGGTGGATGGGTAGGTGGGCAGATGGACGGATAGGTTGATGGGTAGATGGGAAGGTGGATGGATGGATGGATGTATGTATGCACGGATGTATGGATGGATGGGTGAGTGGATGGGTGGCTGGGTGGATGGATGCATAGATGAATGGACGGATGCATGGGAGGAACGGTTGGTAGATGGGTGGATGGCATGGCTCTCGATGATTGGGTGGATCGATCGATGGATGTGTGGATAGATGGATGGGAGGGTGGATGGATCAGTGAATGGATGGGAGGGTAGGTGGGTAGATGGACGGATGGGTTGATGGATGGATGAATGGATGGATGTATGAATGGATTGATGTTTGCATGTATGGTATGGATGGATGGATGGATAGATGGATGGATGGACGGGTGGATGGATGGGTGGATGAAAGGTTGGGTGGATGGATGGGTGGGTGGATGGATGGGTGGGTAGGTATATGGATGTATGCATGTATGAATGGACGGATGGATGGGAGGATGGGTTGATAGGTGGGTGGATCTATGGTTGGGTGGATCGATCGATCGATCGGGGGGTGGATGGATGGATGGATGGATGGATGGATGGATGGATGGAAGGGTGGATGGATGGATGGATTGATGGATGGATGCATGGATGGATGGACGTATTGGAAGGTGGATGGGTGGGTGGGTGGGTAGGTGGACGGATGGACGGACGGATGGATGGGACGGTAGGTGGGTGGGTGGATGAATTACGTGGATGAATGTATATATGAATGGATGGGTGGATGGATCGATGGATGGATAGATGTATGCATGGGTGGATGGACGGATGGGTGGGTGGATGGATACATAGATGGATGCACAGATGGATGGAAGGTGGAAGGATGGATGTATACATGGATGGATGGATGGGTGGGTGGGGGGGGATGGGTGGATAGGTGGAGGGGGATGGATGGATTGGATTTGGGCCCGTTAACTATCAAACTGTGCGAAAATAAAAGTAGTTTGATAGGGAGGACTATACCCCTTTAAGGGATCTATTTTACACAACACCCTATTGGTATATTCCTATATGTTGTTCCAGATGGAACGTCAAAGGTAAATCGATGCAACGATTAAATATTATTAAACTAATGTTAAACGATGATCCTGTCTGCTAAGTTATCGTGTAGCCCCCAACTAATTTTATTCCAGGTGGACCGTCTAAGGTAAACTGACGCAAAACTAAATATAATTACTGCTAAGTTGTACTACTAAAATGTTCGTGTAGCGGCCTGCAACATTCTCCGTGGTTGACTTGATTCTCCTTTTCACATAACTTTGTTTTCTGTCGGCAATAATCTAGCAAGTTCTGTTCCAGATAGAAAGTCAAACTCGATGCCAAGCTGACGCCCCATATAAGTAGGGGCCTAAGACAATGTCGCTAAGCTGAACTTATCTGCTAACTGTTCGTGAAACTTCTTGCAAACGTTCTCCGTGGATGGTTTCACCCTCCGTCTTCTTATTCCTTGACATGGGCAGTGTTTTTGTCTAATGTATGTTGGCCAGCGGCTGGCGAACCTGACCTGAAGTCGAGATCGGTCGCTTACAGGCATTCAACACTGCACAAGCCGTGTCGTTACCGAGCGCTGATTATGACGTCACCCCGTCGCAGTCACGTGAGGTGGCCGTTTTAAAGAAATACTTTGCCACCATTACATTATTCCAAAGGAATGGGAATGGGAGACAGTTTAATTTGATTTAAGAAGCACGGTATAATTTCACACTATTTTTTAGATTTGCTCCTCGCTAAGCGTAACAGTAGTTCCAGGAGCCAGGCTAGCCCGTGCAATGCGAGGCAACGTCATCGTTATTTGGTTTCACGTCATCCAGATTGTGTATTACGTCATGTGGAAGGTATGTCCGCTTCCGCGCACGTGCCTCAAGTCGCCCTAACCCTTTGCAGATCTAATATGACTGATTAAATCGTTTATAAAGACCACACACGTGATTGAACAAGTCATAAGACGGGAATAGGTGTACCTGGACAGGTCACGTCAGCATAATACTAGATAATTAACCGGTGGACATCGCGTATCACCACCCTTAAATTAAACTTGTACGACTCGGCAACTTCCATACTTCGCCTAGAGGATTTGCCAGGCGTGATTTGCCTTGCCCTGGTTTGCGAGGATGGAGAACATAATACATTATTTAGGGGACATATTTATGTCGCATTCGGTCCCCCAAACTTTCTTACATCCCCAACGATCTTTCGCAAGTTGTCCCAGGGTCTTAGTTTTATACAGCATTAGCTAAAGCAACAAACACCGACCTTACGCCGATTTATTTCACAAATTAAATATTAATAGTTTAGGTAATTTAAATGTAACTACACACAGTAGTAGCTGCGTATTTTAAGTACATATGAACCGACCCAAGTGGAAGCAGTTCATATACAAGCTCCGTCCCCGGCCGAATGTGGTAATGGTGAACATGCTGTTGATGCAAATGTTACATTTGCTCATTTGTTATTGGTGAAAATAGCTCACGTTCACCTATAGACCGCCTGCGTGGCCAGCAATTTGAGGATACACGATGAGCTGTCACGATGTAGCAAAACAAAATGACCGATGAAGACGGCAGCTATATGCAGGAGGTCGGGCTACATCACGTTGAGGTATCTCCACACGTAACTGTCAGTTGCCTGCTACTGTTGCTGGCGGGTCTAAAATATTGTTCTCATCTTAGATGGATGCACATTGATGATAACGGATATATTGTGTATCAATGAATCATACATAGTCCCCTGGGTATAACAATATGTACCTTGAAGTGTGATAGACTAGGGCCTATGCTTAAAAACGTACATATTCGATGTCTCGAAAGCGGACACGAATTGGAGCATAAGCCTTGATAACAATCTACCACCCGGTCTTATCTAACGCATTATGATTATTCTTAGGCAGTTGCGTTGGGAAACAAATGCTGCCACCTCACGGCGCCCGGGTAGGCAAGGCTTATTTTTACGTTTAATCGATAGAGGCCGCCACAATAGAGCGTCACATGACGGTGGACACCACATGACTTGAGTGATGTTGACTGCCGGGTGAGAGAATCTTCGTAAACAATCGCTTCGGAACTAGTTTAGTTTACCGACGTAACTGATGTGACAGCACCATGAAAGTATTGAATATTATTTTGCTGGTTTTTGGCGTCGTTGGAGCTTTGCTATTGATAGCAGGATGTGTCCTGATACCGGTTTTTCAATGGTTTATCCACAAGAAAATAGAACAGGTACGTTTTTCAAAAAAAAGTTAAATCATGCTTTCTTCTTTCCGGAATCTCTGTGGCTGGGCTTGCATGTCAGGTGTCATTTGGAGTATTCTAATGCTATGCAACGTGTTGAGCTCCTCTGTAAAGTTACATTAGATCTGCGTAAATTATTTACGCAGATAAACATTATTTTTACTTGAAAAGTATAACATAGCAGGGACCTGTAAGTCCGCTAACGAAATGCAATAATTATTGATATTTTATTAAACTTTGCATGTATTTTGCTAAAATAAAAATGTGGATGTTGTCTTTGTAACTTTGACGTCTTTGTCACTTGTTGGTGGTGGTTTCATACACAGGCTTATTGTATACGGTGTGCATGCAGCATATATATTATATATATATATATAATATATATATATATATATATATATATTTGTGTCATTCATAGAGCAGATGTCATTGTTGTGGTAAATGTAATATTATTAAGAAAATACTGTTCACTTATAGATTTATCTGTGTTGGTGTGTGGTGAAAATAAACAACAAATTCATGGACTAATGTTATATTAATTATACTGATGTGTTCAGTTTGTTAAAACATTAATGTCTTCTCATTCCACATATGTTATTATTGAAAGACATCTAAACATCACTGGAACACCCTAAAATCAGCAACAATAACAACGCACATAAGCATGGACCATATCGATCGGTAGCATCTCTGTGAAAGTGGTACGCCCGTTTGTGGAATTGTGGTCAACCTTTTAGTGTGGGCGGAGTAATAGGGATAATGGACCCATGGTCCATTGTTCATGGGGGTCCACCAGCAATATAAACATAATCAGTTCAGTTTCACTGTCACGTCTGAATTGGAAAGATTCATTGCACTGAAAAAAAGTGGTGATGTTTTAAACAACGTAGTCCTAGCTTGGTATTTGTATTCCTTTACCTAACACAAAGGACGCATTTGGTAGGTCACAGTGGAAGACCAGTTACATAACAGTGCTCAACTGTCATTTGGATGAACTGGGGCACTACTCCTAGTGCAGGCTGGGCAGTGGGTCTGTTATTTATGTATTTCTCATAACTTAATAGTCACTGCTATAAGGAGAGGAGGAATGGTAGACCTTGCTTGCAATATATGTAATTAATTATGCAGATCATTTCTGATTGGTTTTTGTGAGTGCATCCATTTTAGTTGTTGAGATTGTTACAATTTAATTTTTGTGTATGTGTAGTTAATAATATATTTAACGTTCCTAATGCCCAATGCCACACTCAAATATTCCACGTGATACAACAATGCAGACGCCAGTCACAGCGCTTCCATTTTTTTGCATATTTTTACCACTTGACCAAAGAATAGGATTGATAAAATAATATATGGTAGTGCACTCAGATACCCCAAGTGAATCGCCACATACCAAGCACCATGGGACAGTGCTCATCGTCTTATCGATAGTAATTGTCTGTCTTGATCAGTCACCAGCCAGTCTTAAAGACATGTATCTGCCTAAAACTGCTTACAAGGTAGACACCTCCTCCGGGCCATCCATACCAGCAAGAATTTTTATGAATTTTCTTACTTTCTCAAAACAATAAAATCTGTAATTCATTACCATACACAGTAACGACAGTAGCCAGCATCAGAGAACTACAGCTATTGAGGCAAGCCATACTATATTCAACTAAATAGTACTCTTTCACCCAGCCCCATAGCTGCCTAGGTTTTGGTTGAGGATTTCCTTCCTTTAGATCACTTACCTACCATGGTTCATGGTCCATACCGGAACAGTACTGTTTACCCATAGTTGGGGGTTGGAATAGTGAATGTTGGGACGAATCCACACCAGATGAACCCAGCAAAATGCACATCTGGGGCATGAACCGGCTCCGAGATCCCTAGCACATTTGCTTGGGCAGCAAGGTGCCCAGTATCTGCTGTGTATCACGAGGTTGTGTGCTAGAGTCTTGTCTATGTACCAGTACTCCACTCCAGCAGGGCAAACTTATGCACATGGCTCCCTTTTCACTCCAAAAAGCTATCTGGCAGCTGTAGCTGAAAGCAAGAGTATGAGGCCTACACTACACAGCACTACAACACATCACACAGACTTGTGTTAACACTTACATACTAGTGGCACCACACATGTGATGGGAGGACTGCGTTAAGAGAGATCTGGAAAGAGTGGCAGGAGAATGGAGAAGATAGAAGGAGGTGGAGACTGGTGCTAGAGAACGCAGTGAGAGAAAACTGTGGAGAGGAAAGAAAAGATGGAGAAATGAAGACAGTAACCACGACCAACCTCACCCCTGACGACAGGAACAACAAGAGGAGGACAACAACAGTTAACAGAAATGAACATTTACTCATGATGGATACATATGGTTTTAAACAGTTTCTCAACTGGGGGTCTTTGTCCTGCTAGGGAGCCGCCAAATTGAGCCAGGGGGTCCACAAAATGGCAGAAGTAAAATTACCAGGTAAAATAAAAATTGTTTATAAACTAAAGTTGTATGAAAGTGACCACCTACTGTGGTCACATATATGTCTCCATGTGTATAATGTGACATTTGTTGTGTTTAATTAGTAAAAAGTTAAAAAGCAGTAACAATAGCAGACATATGCTATCTTGTAATGTTCAATAAATAGTATTAAACACATTTTTTATGATAATAACTGATGACATATATACTATAATTGTGGAAAAAATGATGGTTTCTGGCGTGGCTTATGTCTAATGTGGGATTTCCAGATTTGTTTATTGAATACATGTGGCCTTGGAAACAAAATGGTTGAAAACCTCTACTGTAAATGGTCACAAATGTTAGTCTGTGATTTGGGGACGTGTCTGATGATTTTTTTACCACATATTTTATATGCATGTAAATTGATGTACTGAGGATGTCCAGGGATATTGGCAATTGTATTTGACTGTGAACATTTGTGACTGGTTTGTTGTGTTGTGTGACTTGTGTCTGTCTCGTTTGACTGCGGTGCATAAATAGGGACTCTGATTCACTGAGTCGTCATGTGCCTATTCGAAACCTGTTTCTGATCGTGTGACTTGCTAGCTATAAAAACCTTCATTTGCAGTTTATGTGCAATTTGTTATGTAGTCAAAGTCACGAGACTGTATGTTTTATGAGGTCACATGAGTTTATGAATGCGTGAACATTGCTAACAGTTACAAGGTGGTTCAGTGCATAATTAAAATTCAACATTCTGAGGTTTCCGTGGCAAAAAAACATGAAGTACCATTTTGTTGATTTTGAGAGAAAAACTCTGCTGTCATCTGCACTTCACCCTCAAGAGATGAAATGGAAACTTGTGACGTTGGAACATAGTAAGAAACTAAAATCACTGTAGCATTACAGCAAAGGATAACATTTTTTGTGTGGTTTTCTTATAGAATAGTTGATGTAAAATTACGTAAACAACCTCTTTTTGGTAAGTGTGTTTGGTATATGCATGTGTGTGTGCACGCGCGTGTGTGTGTGCATGCGTGTGTGTGTGTGATTATATACATGTTTATCACACATGTATATATACCTGCTATATGTATGTATGCATATAATATGTAAATATGTACAGGTATGTACTTATTAAAATATACGTATTACTTTTTGATTTCTAGGTAAAACTTGTATTGCACAGGAACCATTGTTCAGCCATGGATCAAAACCACAGAAGTTACTGATTAATCTCATTCATGTATGTTTGTCTAGGTCAGAAACCACATCAGTAATAAATGTAATTTCTTGTCTTTCTGTTACTTGTTCCAGAGTGTCGTGCTGAAGAATGGCTCTGATGCGTTCAAGCACTGGAAGAGTTCGCCAGTGCCAGTGTACAGACAGTTCTGGGTTTTTGATGTTTTGAATCCAGATGACATCGTTAATTACAATGCCACTCCCAAGGTCAAGCAAATGGGCCCTTATACATATAGGTAAGGGCAATAAGTGTATAGCTTTGTTATAGACATCAACAGAACAACTAGATTGCATTTGTTGTTGATTTATCACAGTTGTTTTTTATTTATTATGTGGTCAGCACATATATTCTTGGGATCCTTTTACAAAGATACTGAGCTCATGAAGAATAGTCATCATTAAACATAATCCATTTTAAAATTTAGTACAGCACTTTTTATTTAAATGCGTACTATTTCAGTAACAACTGACTAAAGTGTGTCTGTGTGCCTGTACCAGCGACAGTCTTAATGCTGACATCAGTAGTTACATAATGTTAATTGTTAAAGAGTGACATTTATTTTAGAGAGCAAAATTTATCTTATGATCAAATTAGTGGAGTGATCCTTGCATTGTACTAGATCATAGTGAACAGGTGTATAGCATCAAGTACAGTAGGCAATGAAAAGACGACTTGACCAGAGCACAGGGCAGACAACAAGTTGTATAAAGTGGCTGATTCATCTGCCCAAGTCAGTTTTATTTGTCTCTGCTGAAAGACTAATTCCGTTTTGTGTGATTCTGTTAACTGGAGTTCAAGTACACAAGTACCTGGTATGTTCCATTAATGATATTAAAGGCTAGATGTATCCTCGGGCAAGGATTTTTCAAGCAAAATACAATTTTTTAACTTACCAAGGTATACGTTAATATGCTTAATATTCAGTACACAAAGGGACTGTTATACAAGCAATATTATACGTTAAAGTTAGTTGTGAACAGACTCTTGGGACAGTTTCACTAAGATAAAAAGCTCCTAAGTAGCACTCATCTTTAAACAAAACCTCTTGTTAAATTGCCATATTAGTTATAGTATTGCCGAGGACATGATTTCCATGACACACCAGTGACACTGTCCCGTTGGTGCGTCATAGTGTTAAAGACAGTTTACAGGTACACAACATCATTGTTAAGGATCAAAATTGATTTTAAAGAGTACCATTTGATTTAAGAGAACAATTTATGAAGGTTGGTGGCTCCTTAGATCATTACTCCTTAATGATGTTTTCACACATTATTGAGACTTTATTGTGTTTGTGTTGGTAATCAGCTGTCCCACTTTCTGTCACAGTGAGATTGAAGACAAGAAGAATGTCACATTCAACGACACAGTGCTGTCTTATTTGCAACCAAAGTCCTTTGTCTTTGAGCCAAAGCTGTCTGAAGGATTTCTGGAGAATGACACATTTACTTCTGTCGACATTCCTCTACTGGTAGGTGTCTTTTTCAGGTTGAATATTTTGTAATCAACAAACCTGTGAAAGGGATTGACTCAGCTCTATCACTCAGCGTAATATGTGTCAGGAAATAAACAATCAAGTGAAAGGGAGGAAAGGGACTTTACTATGATTTGGATGCACCATTTCACAGAATCGGTATTTTGTTGCATGTGGTGAATTCATGTTGAGAATGTTTGCTAAAATGTGTGTTTGTGGATACATGTGTGTGTGTGTGTGTGTGTGCGTGCGTGCGTGCGTGCGTGCGTGCGTGCGTGTGTGTGTGTGTGTGTGGAGAGAGAGAGTGTGTGTGTGTGTGTGTGAGAGAGAGAGTGTGTGTGTGTGAGAGAGTGTGTGTGTGTGTGTGTGTGTGTGTGTGTGTGTGTGTGTGTGAGTGTGAGAGTGTGTCTGTGTGTGTGTGTGTGAGAGAGAGAGAGAGAGAGAGAGAGAATGTGTGTGTGTGTGTATGTGTGTGTGAGAGAGTGTATGTGTGTGTGTGTGTGTGTGCGTGTGTTGACTGATCATAAGTTGTATATGTGCTTTCCTTACTTTGTGATGCATATAGTTTTAGCCGACTCTAAAGTGGATATATTTCAGGTAGCTGACTCACTTACTCTGGTGAATAAGCTTTACTGATTGTTTTGATGATAAACGTGTATGCCTTGGTCAGTTTGTGCTTTTGTGGTGGATACGCTTCAGAGACTGCATCAGCTAGTTGTCACTGACTTTATGGCGGAATTGCCTCTATGACTTTATGAAGGATATACTTCCATGTCTTTGTGCGTAATATCACTAATATGTCTTCATGACGTTGTGTTGAAATACATGACTGATTGTCTTTTGTGGATATGCCTTCATAACTTTGTGATATCTACAATACTGATTCTCTTTTATGGATATGCCTTCGTGATGTTGGGACCTGTTTGTCTTTGCTTTATCATGCATCTTTGTGTTTAGCAACAAATCTATCTCCAGTTCACTTCCAAAACAACAATTTCACTGGTTATGTTTTAGGCGGTTGGTACAAAAGTGGAGCATCGGTCCCATTTGGCGAAAGCAATAGTAAAGCAATTGCTCAGGGTATTTGGACCACGACGGCTGTTTAGAAGACGTACGGTCAAGGAATATCTGTGGGGGTATGACGACTGGCTGATGTCTTTCCTGACACAGAGGACAAAGCTAGGACTCTTTACAGGGGTGAGTTTGTCTCGACTGTGATTGCTTTCTGTAATCTACCAGTCAAGAATATGGTATGGTGGGCAGAAATAGTTGTGTTAATTGCGATGCAGGTACTGCATAATTAATAAGGTCTTTAAATGTTATCATTAGTGGACAATAACATTGGAATAATTTTCCAACCAATTAAAAATAATGTTGCAATGCAAGAATATTCAAAATAGGGTTACATTTTTGTATAGTTGTGAATTTTGTTAATTGTGATGCAGTAATAATAGTACTGAATAATTAACAAGGTCTTTCAATGTTACTATCATTAGTGGACCATTAACTGGAATAGTTTGCCAACCAATTAAAAATAACATAAAAATATTCAAAATAGAGTACAGAAATGTTTTGATAAACAAGTTCGAAAACCTAATTAACGTATTTATGCCTGTCATTAGCTATTATATATGTAGGTGTGTCATCCTTTATATACACTTATTATTTTATATATTTTCTGTTTTATGCATAGAAGTAAATTAAGCTAGACACTTAAGAAAATCACTAATGACAAAGATGTAGGAAAGATCAATAATTTTTTTTAAATAAATAAAATACAAAGGTGGAGTTCAACGAATAGAAAAGGCTACAAATAAAGTACAAATTAATATAACTGTGTGTGTGATTTAACCAGCCAACAGGCAATGGAACAGATGACGGCAAGTATGAAATATTCACGGGAAAGTCGGACACTTCCAAGCTTGGTGACATTGTTTCTTGGAATGGCGAGAGGTAGGCAAAGTATTGATCAAAATTTAATCTGTTTATTGTGATAATTTGTATAATTTACAAAGGATGTGTTATATAATATAGATATGTACTGTCTCAACCAGAAACATGTTGCTTTCGTGTCCAACTGATCTTGGTACAGTTTCAAAATGAGATCAGAAAATAAACAAGAATTCAGATTACAATAAGCTCGAACATTACATTTTAATTGTGATAACACGCAATTGAAATTTAACAATCAAGTAGTCATAACTATGAAGGGATAGATTAGAGAGTACACAATGTGTTCAAACATGCTATTGCATGTTATGCAACTGTGTGTAAATGACATTATTTGATTAATAATTTTAATCAGAATACTAATTAAACATGGAAGGATCATGGTGCAAGAAAGGATCGTGACAATGTCAATTGGACACAGTTTTTCAACACGTTGAATGTGTCACCTTTCCAAATTGTCCTTGAACTCTAGGACTCTGCTAAACTAATCACTGCAAATATTAATGCAACTTTCACCACCGGCCACCAGCTCACAGCAGTCAGACTTCTGTTATATTAACAACTGTCGTATAATAATAAAAGTAACCTTATTAGAATAATGCAGCAAGGACTAGGCATTTCAAGCCAGTTTACCTCTGATCAGTGGATACTTGGCGGGTCAGAAAAAGTTCATTTGCTGAAAGTGAGACAGTTCAAGGGGACTTCAAACACTTCCGTTTTTGTCAAAACAATGGATAAATTGTGTCATTTTGAGATGAACTAATGAGATGTTTAGAAATTGTTCAAAAATTAGTCTCTGTTATTAAGTCTACTGTGATAATAATATTTCTGTTGCAGCTCTCTGCCTTACTGGACCACTAAAGAGTGTAATATGATCAACGGCACTGGTTAGTAATGATAACTAATATTTTTAACAATGTTTCGTCTGGTTAGTTTTAGTGTATAAAAGTAGTAATATTTATTATTATTATATTATGTATGTCGATCTTCCATTTACAAAAAAAATTATTTAATCACAAATACCAGTGCATGACTCAGATCGTTCTCCGAACATGTGCTGTTTCTCCTGAAAATGTAATTCATTTCCGTTCCACCAGATGGCACTCTGTGGCACCCGTTTGTCAAAAAGAAGGACACGTTATACGTATTTTCATCGGACATCTGCCGGTCGATCTATGCGAAGTATGACTCGTCCTACAAGCTAAAGGGCGTCATCAACGTTCACCGATTTGTGCCAGCAGAGGGCGTGTTTGCATCTCCAAAGAAAAATCCTGATAACGCTGGTTTTTGTACACCGAAAGGCAACTGTCTCGACTCTGGTGTTCTCAACGTGAGCGTGTGCAAAGGTGCGTATTTGTAGTTAAAGGCAAACGTTACATTACGATCTCTGCAATACAGTCACCTCACAAATAAGGTCACTCTATGACAAGTAATTTCCATAACAGTTAAATGCAGGAAACTAGTCTCATGAATGGAGTATCTCGTCCTCATGCGCCAGGGGTCCCCGGGGTGGAGTGATCATGTCAGTACCAGCTATCACGACCCTGGCTCACCCCTTTGAAAAACTCCTTTTTTGACATCAGGCAGTGAAATCACTAGTGAGGAGTGTGGTTGGTCTCCAGTCATGTGATACATTATTTTGTGTGGTTTCAGCCACTCATTGCTCATATTACATGCAATACTGACATACCAACCAGTCGTGAATCCGTCTTCAAATTGGGGCAGTATTTGCGCTGTTCTCATGGCTGATGCAGTAGTGACTGGCAAAGTCAGTTGCCACAATTTGATAGTTCGACTCCACTCACTTCCACGGTTTGTGGAGACGATCAGCCAGGGATACTGTAGGGCAATGCAACAACCGCTGGCTTGGATGGGGTAACCTTGCCATTCAGGTCACATTAGGCCAATTGTGAGGGTGACCTTAATAATTAGCTTTCATTACATTTTGAAAAACATCACAGAAAGTACATAGCCTCAGTTACAAATACAGAGAAACGTGTAATGTGAAGTAATTTGTTGAGGCCAATGATCTTTTGACCAAACATTCTGCAACTGGATCTTATGACCAAATATCATGGGACCAAATCGCCATCCAAAAATGGTGTGTGACTATATGTTATATCATCAGAAGTCATGTGACCAAATGTCTTGAGACCAAATGTCATTTTACTAAATGTGACCAAATGTCATGTTACTAAATGTGACCAAATGTCATGTTACTAATTGTGACCAAATGTCATTTTACTAAATGTGACCAAATGTCATGTTACTAAATGTGACCAAATGTCATGTTACTAATTGTGACCAAATGTCATTTTACTAAATGTGACCAAATGTCATGTTACTAAATGTGACCAAATGTCATGTTACTAATTGTGACCAAATGCTTATGACCAAATGATGTGTGACCAAACATGTTTTGAAAGAAAATAATTGATGTCCTACACGTAGACTCATCATTGACTTTACAACATTGTCACCTCTGACCTCTGACCTCTGGTTTAGTTTTAGCTTCTGTTGTTCACTTCCGTGTAACAATAATTTACCTAAACATATTCGTATGTTTTACTTGCACTTTTATTATATATATTTCTAACAACTTTTTTAATTCTCTTGTCAACGCTACTGAACACAGCTTTACTTTGAATGTTAGTGTCTAAATAAAGTTTATTATTATTTATCTTAATTATTACTTACCTGATGTAAGTGACTGTGTCATTCGTGTAGTATTTGGCTGTTGTCAGGTGCTCCAATTGTGATGTCCCAGCCTCACTTCTACGAGGGCCCCCGCTACAGCGCGGCCATAGAGGGCATGCACCCCAACAAGGAGGAGCACCAGACAGTCTTTGACGTTGAACCCGTGAGTGACAGCAGGACCTTGAGGGAAATAATTATTTAATGTTTATTAGACTGTTGTAGTTCCCGTTTTCATAATATTGCTACTAAGGATATCACAAAATTACAACATGCACAAAATTGCTTAGCAATAGTTGTGATTAGGTCTCCACATATTACACATTATAAGCCGTTTCTGAAGTATCTGCATTGGCTTTCTGTCTGATATTGTATCATCTTTTAGATCTGTACCATTAGTTACCAGGCCCTGGTAATACTAATATTGGCACTAGGGCATTTGCTGTTGGTACAGGTATTGTGTTTTGATTAAACCATCTGACAGACGATACACATAAGCATATGTGGTTTGTGAATAAAGAAACAATGTTACTATAATTAAATTGAAATTTTATTGTATCCGGTTAAAGACAATCTAATGTTTTGTTTATAATAGAAAGGTTTGATCGATTTTGAAATTAGTGTTAAACAAGTATAAACAAAGCAATCGTGTCAGTCGAGGGGTAGATATATATTTTAAAGATATATTGTCACAGCACATGGACATGTTTGTGTCATTGTTGCAGTACACAGGAAGTATATTGAATGTCGCCAAACGACTCCAGATCAATGTCTTCCTCAAGAAACTTTATGTCCTCAAGTGAGAATCTGTGTTTTTACTTTCGTTTGTCAAGTATTATTTCATGTTTCAGGTTACCCAAGCTCCCCTGTTATGTGTAGCTAACCTCGGTGATTCATTTGTTAGCGCAATGAAAAAACGAATTTATTTATGATCATGTATAAATTTTAGCAGAAATGTTTGCACACTTTTTTAAATGGCTACCTGAAAAATGCAAGATATATGTTTTTTTCTCATACTGATCCAAAGAATTTATAGGTTCATGTAAACAACTGAAACAGTTATCACGAGATGCTATAATGTTTGCCTGCAGCAAAATATCCCCAATGAAAATAATAATAACAAAAAGAAAAAACTACTCTTGCCCAAACATTTGAGATGGAAATATGATTAGCAGTTCTAAATGATGTTGCTCTACAATGCCTGACTTCAACACTACCATGCCAGGCAAACACTCGCTGTTCACAACCGTTGTTAGTTGTCATGGTAACATATTCATTATAGGTGTTGACCAGCTATAAGAAATGTATTTTTCTGTGTAACGCCACTTCTAACAATTTTAAGATTGAACTTTATTTGTCAACTTTTGTTTTTTATTAATAATGAGTTGTTGAGTTGTGTGTCATGAAGTCTTTATGCTATGCGGTGTATGTTATCAAATGTCTTCAAGATTAAATGAAGAATGGTTTAATAAGATACATTTACATAAAGTTGTTTCTCTGGTTGTGTTTGTTACATAAGGATTTTTTGTTTCAGTGACACAGAGAACCTACACCCTACAGTGTTTCCAATAATCTGGTTGAATGAGGTAAGTTTAGTGTCCATTATTCTTTACTATGCCTGTATATACATATGTCAGTGTGTGTCTCTGTGTGTCTCTGTGTGTCTCTCTGTGTGTCTCTGTGTGTCTCTGTGTGTCTGTTTGTCTCTGTGTGTCTCTGTGTGTCTCTGTGTATGTGCATGTGCAACTGACATCAATAAATTTTACGGCACAATTTTCCAAAAATTTATTAGAAACAAAACAGCTGTAATCTACAATATCGATGATGTAGAAGTTAAATTTCCAATGGTTACTTACCTGCTTAAATGGATTCAGAAGACAACCAGTTATGCATTGTTAATATTGTAACAATTTGCAATTAGGATTCATTCAAAGTGGGAGATTCTGGTGCATTGTCACAGTGCCAAGTGACTGACCTATTGAAACTTAACCCCTAGGCTTGACCAGTGCACATTTAGAGGTCCTTTTAGTGTGATGTGGCTGAGATGTGTCGAACAGTCTTATTTCCTTGACCTGTTTACATTTGCTCATATTTTAGTTTCACATATTCCCTTCCATTCAGAACTACAATTGTGATACTTGTGATAATGTGCCACACAGTGCAGCGTGTGGATGCAGGTTTTTATTTTATATATGACAAAGAAAACGGTTAATTCTTTGATTGGGTTGCACCATTGTGATTGGATACTCATGCCTAGTTGAAGAAATCATGTCATTACCATTTCGTTGCAGACTGCGAAGATCAGCAACTCTCTGGCCAATGAGCTGCAGGCGAAGCTGATGGAACCGATTCGTACTTCCCGCATCCTTCAGTTTACTCTCATCGGTGTCGGAGGTGCCATCTTGCTTGTCATCCTCGTCATCTTTGCAGTGATGACATATCTCCACAGAGGGGAGGTTAGTGACAACATTCTCAGACTGCAAGAGGAGGTCACATCTTTCTTTGTCAGACAGACAGGACAGACAGACAGACAGACAGACAGGACACGGGTTCTTTATGACATGTATTTTAATCAACGGTAGGAACTGTATGAATCCAGTTTTCCATCCTACAAGTTTCCTCCTTTACAGTTTCAAAGAATTATCCAGTTACCATGTTTAGGGATGATACTGACATAATACTGAAACAAATTTTAGTCAAGGTAGCATAAGGACCCAGAGTTTTAAGATATGACAGTTAATTCAAATAGGTCACGACACAAAGTTTATGACCTCATTGGCTAAAGAAGGGTGTTCTACAGAGGGGATAGAGAGTTTTAAACAAACCACAAGAACCTAATTCTGTTCTGATCCATCATCATCACTGTGCAGCCGTCATTTCCTGTGGTTGGCCAATGGCCTCAGCCTCCTGTTCCACATCTGTTTTGTGGTATCCTCTGCCAGATGGTGTCCTACCAGTACTCGTCTGGTTCTCACCATCTAGTTGCTGGTCTTCCTCTAAATTGTTTCCCTTCATATGGTTTCCAGATGGTGGTACACAATGTCCATCAGTTATTTTGTATTTTACTGATGTCCCCACTTCCATCTTCTGATTTGTTCAATCATATGAATTATCTTTGTCTTCTCTCTAACTTGTTTTTCTCTCCCGGCATGTGATGTTTATTGTTTTCCATCTTTGTTTGTGCAGCTGCTAACTAGTTCTCTGCCTGATTAGTGCCCATATTTCCACACAGCACAAATATGTCTCTCCAAAGTGTTATGACAATATCTGACTTGTTGGCCTGTAAACTCTTAACAATATGTCTCTTGTGCCGCAGGGAAGTGGTCTACTTGCTGAGGAGGAACCAGTCGATCACTCGGAACCAGTCGATCACTCGGAACCAGTCGATCACTCCGAGCACAGTGGGGAAGTGGCTGACAATGAAGATGCTTAAAAGTACCTCTTCACATCAAAATTATTCTTTCATTACACCTTAGACCGATTTCACACAGAAAGTAAAAGTTCTCTTTTAGTATTGGTGAACTCAATAGATGAAAAAGTTATTTCTTATGAATCTGCAGGTTGGAAATGTGATCTGGGTTAGTATGCTAATAATGTAATTTATTGATTGTTCCAACATCTGGAAGTTACCCAGTTTAATGAATGAAGAATTTTTTTTCAAACAGTGCTTAAATACAGGAAGTGTGTGTGTGTGTGTGTGTGTGTGTGTGTGTGTGTGTTTGTGTGTGTGTGTGTGTGTGTGTGTGTCTGTTGTGTCCGTGTGTGTGTGTGTGCACTGACTGCATCTCAACACACACACACCACACACACACACAGAACACACCACACACATCACACAAACAACACAACACACACACACACACACACACACACACACACACACACACACACACACACACACACACACACACACACACACAACACACACACACACACACACACACACACACAACACACACACACACACCAAACACACACACACACAACAACACAACACACACAACACACATACAACAACACACACACACACACACAAACACACACAAACACACACACACAACACACAACACACACACACACACACACACACACACACACACACACACACACACACACACACACACACACACACACACACACACACACACACACACACACACACACACACACACACACACACACTACATTGTTGAACTCCACAGAGCATTATTCACAGTGGGCTAAAATCAACTGAGGAGATAGTTTTAAAACAATTGTTTTATAATTGTTATATTTGAGTGTTTTTGTGGAAATGTTGTTTATATTAGCTCCCAAAAAGCTTCAGTGAGAATTCCTAATGTTTTGTGTTGGATACGTCACAGCAAGTTCTTCCATTAATTAGATATTATTCTAAATATTTACCTTGATATACAATTTTCTTTTGTATGCCTTTGTAATATTATGTTGTTAAAATGTATCGCAACTTTGTTTTTGTGAGACAAAGTCACAAAACACCTGTCACAGAAAAAAGATTATGTACATCAAAATTGAATTACTTACTCTAAACGCACAACGTTGCAAAATAACTTGTTTTCTTTCCCATTACATAAACTGTTTTCTGTGACCTCTGTTTTGTGGTATGCTTCCTTGATACTGTTATTGGCCAAAAAAATGATATTAGAGCGCTTGTTTATTGTAGACATATAACAAAGTGGGAACTGATTTATGTGGTTGGAGGGAATGAAATATATCATTAAAATGTTTACTTATGTGATAAAAAATTATATTCACATGCTGAGGTGCTAACAGCTTTTTATATAAATCAGTGCTTTTTAGTTGGATCTGACATTTGAAATGTATTTGTTTACATAGTTTACTATTTACTTACTTATCCAAGTGTGGGACATTTAGGTTTCATGACGAATTCATCATGTGTGTCATTTATGTTTGCCTGTAATACTCAGTATTGCTTTGTTTGCATGCAGAAATGTGTTATATATGCATACATTATTTTATAAAGGATTCAGTTTTGATCACAGTTTGTTCTTACTGACCTCAGCTAACAATATACAGATATGTTTACATAAAGGTTGCGTCTAGTGCAATGCATCTTGGGAATGGCATGTCTGCTGATTGTCCACTAGTTCAATAATAGCTTCAGACCTAATTAATGATACATTGCCATTGTATTATGGTAATTCACATAACTAACCCTCCCCATATTTTTAGATTTGGTGTAATTGATTCTGTTATCTTGAAGGTGATGAAATTTGTGGTTAAAAAAGATACATTGTGATTTGCATAACAAGCTATTGATATTGTTGACATCTTTTTGTATGAAACATATGCTGTGTATTAGACTTATTAATGTTATGGATGGATTTTGTTTTATACAGGATTATAGTTGATCCTGGTGATATTTCTTGACTGTTGACTGTCATGTAGTTTGATGCTAGCAGAGATGGATCTGTTTTGGTTTGAGCAAAATTCTGCACATGTCTGAAAGTGGTTGTAGTTTAACATTCCTCATTAACTGAATGTTTTTGACTCAATTTTTAAGTGTGATGCTTTCTTGTAGTCATTGTGCGGAATGTGCTTACTGGTAAGGAAGAAACAAAACTGTAATTTTGGGTACGGCAGTATTCATATTCTGTATTTACCAGTGTCAGTAACAGGAATACATCTATGTACCCATGATTAGTTTTATAGATCACAAACTAAGCCTAGTTTGTTCACTCAGTTTGGCGCCAGTTCACTGTGTGAACAAATTGCTGGCTGTAAACAGTAGTGGATATTTATGTGAAGTATATATGAAGTATAAAATGCTTGTAGCAGTCTTGGGGGGGTGATACTTGAGTTAATACTAACAAGATTACACTACAGACTGTTTCTAATTTGTGCAAATCTACTGGACGATTTATGCAGATTGCAAAACTGTTAACCGTTGTTTGCAATGTGTGTTTTCTATGACTGTTCAATGCTATAATAGATTGTGCTTTGATCAAGGATGGCACCAATGGAGAGAATTTAGAGAAATTGAATTTGTTATGGATCCATATGGCTTTATTATTGTGTGAATTCCTTTAAGGTTTGGCACCCATAAAGGAACATATATAGCAGCACTAAGCAAAGCAGCAAGATACAAAATCTAAGGGCTGCAGAATTAAAGTGTATCTTTGTGTGAAATCAAAGTTCCTGGCTTCCAGGGGTGTGTGTAGTTAGTGCTTTGCAGGTATCAAATATTTAATTACAATTTTTGCAGAAATCTTTACTTTCAATACCATTTGCCAATGTTTCTATTCAACTTTCTGAACTGAACAGGGTTGATTAATTCAATTTAATTTTGAAAAAATAAATTGGAATTGTATGCATGGATAGATGTGTTAAGATGACAGGTGCTTTGCTTGCAAATTATATGTACTTTTGGAATTGTCTGGTGGCTGTGTTGAAATTGTCTGATGGCTGTGTTATGTAAACACTGACAAATGAGCAGCATTTGTATCTGCGTAACATTAAGTTAAGGCCAGAAGCATCAGGATCATAGCATAGCTTGTTGTACAGGTCTCAACAGTAGTTACTCCCCAAATTAAAGATTGCTTGTTCGAGGGCCCAGAATCACTTGGGTGGTAATTATTAACAAGCATTTCTTGAGTGTTGAAATATTACGATTGCTTTGAACAGCAAAGAACTTAATGATTAAACCAATCAGTACCTGTGGCACTAGAATAGTTTTTAATCGGAAAGTTTTGTTTACTTTTCATGGGTTAAGAATTCAAATACTGAAGGCTTATTAATGCAATCTATGCATTAACAATTAATAAAAACAGTCCTCTTTATAAAACATTTGCAAGGCTGCGGAAATACATAATATTTTGATCTCATTGGTTCTTGTAGTCTACAGGTGGTCTCAGAAGTTTGCAGAGTAACAAATAGTGCTTAGCATTAGCACAAACCAATTTTACATGGTGGACTTAAGATGATGTGCATATTGCCAGGAAAATTATGATAACTTGTACGAGTGTAACCAGCATGACACATCTACCATGATGCTGCTGGGCTAACAGTGTCAATGTGCATTGATTCCAGTTTCAGCCATTAGGTGACACCACTGGGTGTGTTTATGGTGGTGACCATGCCACAACCTACCCATCTGGATTTTTGTGGACCCCAGATTTAAAAGTGTCAACATTTCTTAAGTGACAACCATAGCCACTGAAATAGCACAGTCTGTTTAATTAAAATGAAATGCTGTTGTAAATGTTGTGTATTTCATGATTGACATGTAACATTGTCAGTTGCTATTAAAGTTTGTTGACTGAACCGCTCTTAGTTTTGGTGTTCAAATAATATTTTCTATTTTTTAAATCTGTTTAATAAATTCAGAACTTTATTTAAATGTTCCTTTAAAAAATCCTTATTATTTTCCCAAATACGTTTCTCCAAGTTCTGTAATTTAACTGGATTAACTAATTCGGATTAAGTTGGGAAAATAAATTTGAATTGATCGGTGTTTGTTTGTCATAAACACCATTAACCATAATGATACACTTATCCATATTGACACCATTAACCACTTGAAGCAGCCACATCTGGTGGTGTTGACAATGATAATAACCAGTGACGATATGATTGAGTTTAATAGTTTGTATCGACTTATGGAAATACAGAGACAGACAGCATTGGATAATTATCACCTGACATCATAGATCTCTGGGCCACAGAATATATTCAGTGGGTATGGATTCACTACATTCATCCTCTCTGGCTTACAGTTCAGTCAAACAAAATACCAGACAACTTTGCAAACCTATTTCTGTATTCCATCTGTCTGGGTTTTGTATGGCTTACAAATATATATATATATATATAATATATTTGGAAAGAAAAGTGCTATGTAGTATGAAAAAGAATTTAAAATCTGGTATCGCAGTAGGTCGTATTATACACTTGAAATACAAGATTCAGTTTTATTACGAGCGTTTTATCACACAATGAGAAGATATGTACAATACACAGATGTCTATGTAATAATACTAATGTATGTAATCACCCATCACACCCGACTAGTTTAAGCAAATTTATATGCCAAATATACACAATATATGTTTACACAGATGTCGGGCATAACTCGACTTAGGATTCTGCTATGAACAAGAAATAAGCATCTTATGAGAGCAGTTTTGTAGGAGCGAAATAATTATACTCGGGATGACCAAAACAATACTCAATCAAAAGCAGCATATCATGTCCACCTCACAAGTAAATACCAATTCCCATTCTCAACACCAAAAGCAAACATTTTATAGAAGTTTTATTTAACAAGTGTAATTTTAATATAAACTTAAAACTGGAAAGAATTTAAAAATACATGATGTAACTGAAAATACAAGATAAAAAATGTGTCTTTATCAGTTCTGAATACCCTTAAGTTTAAAAAACAATACTAACTCCATATGTGGAATTGACATTTAAAGCACAGTGTGCATTGTACGTCATCACAAGTGTATCCATAAACTTCCCTTTCACAAAGTGGCCTTGTTTCAATAATACTGGAAACATGAAATAATAACATGATTCCTACCTGCAAGTTGAGCCTAAAGAGAAGCCAAAAAGTGTCAGCTCCAGAAAGAACAAGTAAACATTTTAATGTTAACCTCATTGAACAATAATATTACCCTAGACATGTCAGCCAACCATTTCTTAGCTGCTGCTCATATATGCAATAAGACGAAGCTGTCATCCACAGTAAGCCCACATATTACCACACAGTACTAGTTATATATGGTAGAACATTACAAATATATTATAACTCGGAAAGCAGCAGCTTTGAAACAGCTTTGTAAGCATCTTGGTGTATCTGTCATGATATAACTGATCTTCAACTGAGTTTTAAATTCTCTTGTCACGTTTACAATTACATACAATAATATCAAGTAATTATGGCTACTGTGTCAGCAGTGACATCTGGTGGATTAATGAGAACACCAGATGGCGCTGTGAGCACAAGACGGATTTATGTGAGCGATAAACTTTGTATGTACATAACAAACCAACTATATCGTGAATGAATCAGTGTACCCAGGAATCGTCTGAAATTGTATTGGTCTTTTTTGTTACCATAAATTATATACAAACATTCAGTTTTGTTAATACTTCAATATGGTCAACTTACTGAATAGAGACTATTCCGAATTAATTGTGTATAAAAATATACCAATTACTATTAATCTACGAGGACCAAAGAAAAGCATTAACTTCAGTATTTGGAAGGACGTCATCATCTCAATTATTTACCTACGAGTGCTAGATTTTTATAAAAATGACATTATTTACACAATATACAACCACCAAAATCGCAAAGCCAGCTCTTTCTGAGCATTACGATTCACCTGGCCTTGACCTTTGTATCTGCCTATCAGTGCCCATTCATTGTGTATCTTGGCTGATGTAAAATGTTATACATTTCTAACATGGACATGGTATAAGCAAAAATAGTCCATTACACTGAAAGCCAATTAGTTAGCTTGAATGATAAATAAAGCATTGCACTTGGACATCTCCAAAAGATTGTCAGAACTATTTCTTTGTCGATCCTGTATATGCATCGTCACATCCTTCATTTGACACACTTCTGCCAGGCAAGACCTCCACACGCTATTGAAACAACAACATACAGGACGACCTGAAACAGAAAACAGCTACGAATCAGTCATACATGTTTTGTTCAATTACAATATCTGATTTTCTAGTAACACGGGTGCCAAGTCATAATTTTTAGATTTTCAAATATACCAGTTTTATTGAAGCAGTTATCAGAAATATAATGGGTATATCAAGTATCAGCAAAAAAACTAATACTACAATGGTAAGACATTACAATAGGTGAATTTGAATCAAAATATTAGCAGGTACTCACATTTCTTCAAAACATTTGTTAAATATTATATTTTATAAATCATTTTCTATGTAAAATTTAATTCATCCAGACCACTAAATGCAGTTGTGTAAATGCAACAAAACACTTCGTGCGTGATATTTGAGCGGATGACATACATACATGTGTTCAGGTACGAGTGTTCACGTACGAGTGTTCACGTACGAGTGTTCACGTACGAGTGTTCACGTACAAGTGTTCACGTACAAGTGTTCACGTACAAGTGTACACGTACAAGTGTTCACATACACGTGTTCACATACATGTGTTCACGTACACGTGTTCACGTACAAATGTGTATGTGTTCACGTACAAGTGTTCACGTACAAGTGTTCACGTACAAGTGTTCACGTACAAGTGTTCACGTACAAGTGTTCACGTACAAGTGTTCACGTACAAGTGTTCACGTACAAGTGTTCACGTACAAGTGTTCACGTACAAGTGTTCATGTACATGTGTTCACATACACGTGTTCACGTACACTTGTTCACGTACAAGTGTGTATGTGAACACGTACAAGTGTTCATATATGAGTGTTCACGTACAAGTGTTCACGTACAAGTGTTCACGTACAAGTGTTCACGTACAGTGTTCACATACAAGTGTTCACATACAAGTGTTCACATACAAGTGTTCACTTACAAGTGTTCACATACAAGTGTTCACATACAAGTGTTCACATACAAGTGTTCACATACAAGTGTTCACATACAAGTGTTCACATACAAGTGTTCACATACAAGTGTTCACATACAAGTGTTCACAAACACACATGTACACGTGTTCACGTACACGTGTTCACGTACAAGTGTGTATGTGAACACATAAAAGTGTTCACATAAAAGTGTTCACATAAAAGTGTTCACATACAAGTGTTCACACACAAGTGTTCACGTACAATGATGACACATATACAAGTGTTCACGTACAATGATGACACATATACAAGTGTTCACGTACAATGATGACACATATACAAGTGTTCACGTACAATGATGACACATATACAAGTGTTCACGTACAATGATGACAAGGACAAGTAACACAGTCAACTTGGTGTTCTTCCACCACATCGAGCGGGCGAGGGTTCGACTCGTCTTCTTGAATGTTACCGACTGAAAAATGACAATACAGAAATTATCAATAAGAGAAAAACAGTCCTGATTCTTGTGTACTACACCTGCACACAATACAAAGAACTACATCATTTTCTGTTCATTTTGAGTTTTTATATAAAACATCTAATCTTACGATTATATGAAGTTTGGTCACTCTTGATCGTTATTTATCATAAATGATACTCTAATTTAATATAAATGTTCACAAACTTCACATCAATGAATTTCCTGTAAAAGAATTGTTTGGTCCAGAGAGATGACTGCAAAACATTTATTTGTCCCGTTTTGCCTTTAAAATTTTAAAAGAACATTAATAAAAATAAAAATGTATTTTCATATAAATATGTACTAGGTAACACCAGCATGAGAGCTATCAATGCACCAGTCAACAGCTGTGGACTGTAAAGGCAGTGTATGGGTTACTGGTACACTGTCAAGGAAATAACTTCATTGTCGAACAGCAGACAACTTCAGTGACACGGAACAAAACAGTACAAAATGAATGGTTTTGTCAGTACTTACGTTTTCACTCAATTCATTAGTTTTGTCTACGAGCAGTTCCAATCTCTCGCCCCTGGACGCAATGCTGTCTGAAAACACATAAGCCAGAAAAGAGAGTTCACATAAGAGATTGAAGAACTGTGTAATATGCCATCGTCAATGTCATCATCATGAAAGAATATGCATCGTCATCATGAAAGTCATAGCAACCAACTGTTTTCAGTTATTTTACAAATGTGTATATTTAAATAGCACATAAACACATATCCGAGCCATGTGACCATGAACATTATTTATGTGATGGGCTATGTTTGTTATTTCATCAAAGTAAGTACATAATAACTTCTACATTGTATCAGTTTAGACTTATACTGAAAGACTTATGTTGAAAAAATTATTTTAGTTCATCCATCCATCCATCCATCCATCCATCCATCCATCCATCCATCCATCCATCCATCCATCCATCCATCCATCCATCCATCCATCCATCCATCCATCCATCCATCCATCCATCCATCCATCCATCCATCCATCCATCCATCCATCCATCCATCCATCCATCCATCCATCCATCCATCCATCCATCCATCCATCCATCCATCCATCCATCCATCCATCCATCCATCCATCCATCCATCCATCCATCCATCCATCCATCCATCCATCCATCCATCCATCCATCCATCCATCCATCCATCCATCCATCCATCCATCCATCCATCCATCCATCCATCCATCCATCCATCCATCCATCCAAAGACTGACAAAGGAACATAAGAACGCGGTACACACCAATGTTCTTCACCATGATTCCTTTCAACTCGTCTACTTCGTTCTCCACTCTTCTGATCGTGTCTCCGTCTGACGCCTCCGAGCTGTAATACCTCTGTGGAAAAACATCATGACAATGTTACGTAGAATCTGACTGACCTATAAAATATCATAAAATACGTAAATTTGTGTTTGCAATATCTTACGATTAAAGTATAAAAGTATATTCTAAGTTCTGAATTTAATAATTACATGTACTAAAATTACAGATGGGAACAGCAGCACTGTAAACAGTGTAATCCCTGAACAGACGTAGGGATTATTCCAAGATAGGTCATGACCTGATGGGAGGCTGGGAGCATGACAACATATCATGACAATATGATAATATTATAGTTTGTCAGACATGTAGCTTGACGATTAATCCCAACAGCTCAATTTCTTTTAGTTAAAGTTACTTGGTTATTAAGATTTCACACAAAAGATTCTTTCCACTAACCATCTGACCAGCCAACACCTTGGAGAATTCACTGTTCATGGCGTATGGCAGGGCAGTCTGAGCCCGGTCACTGTACATTGTCACAAACCTACAAGTGACAAACAAATTGTCACAAACCTAATAGTGACACAAACAAATTTTCACAAACCTACAAGTGACAAACAAATTGTTACAAACCTACAAATGACACAAACAAATTGTCACAAATCTACAAGTGACACAAACAAATTGTCACAAACCTACAAGTGACCTAAACAAATTGTCACAAACCTACAAGTGACACAAACAATTTGTCACCAACCTACAAGTGACACAAACAATTTGTCACCAACCTACGAATGCCACAAACAAAGCCAATACTACCTGACATTGTTACACGGACTGCAATGTCCTGGCACACAGAATCAATGCAGGGACCTTTGACGCAGTGGCACACACACACACATGCACGCACGCACGCACGCACGCACGCACGCATGCACACACACACACACACACACCTCAGTGCCACAGATATACATACAAAGCTTTCTGACATGGTGACTCTCATGAAGCATTTTGACATAATGACACTGGTGATGCTTTTTTTGACATAGTGACACTAGTGACACGTTTTGACATAGTGAAACTGGTGACACATTTTGACATAGTGAAACTGGCCATATGTTTAAACATAGTTACACTGGCGACATGTTTTGATATAGTGACATGTTCTGACATAGTGACACTGGTGACAGGTTTTGACATAGTGACACTGGTCACTGGTGGCAACTGTTTTTAGTGACACTGGTGAGGCGCTTTGCCTTAGTGACACTGATGGGGCATTTGACAGTGATGTACAAGGTGTGTGAACATTTGCTGTCTTTGATGTCCTTGTAACCAGTATTACACAAATGACTGAGTGTGCTATAATGATATTGACATTTAACACACTGCCACTTGAGTGACTGAGTGTATGTCAATGTTGATCTTTGACAGTACCATATACCCAGTAAGTCACATAGCAATCTGAAGTCAGCACTATTAGGAGAGTGCAAAGGTTAGATTAGTCTTGTACTAAACATGGTGACATAACTGCAAACCATCATATCATTCATGATCATGACTGATTGCAGACAGTGTTTAATACACTATATTTAAAATTGACCAGCATGGCTACTATATTATACATTAATGTTGGACTACTTTTCTTAGATTGCTTTTATTGGGTATTTGCCAATATAATCATGATACAATAATTATAATTACAACTACAATAATAATACAACATATTTGCAATATCACTGCTGTACAATATAGCTGGTGTCGTATTCACATTACCCCATAGGCCATAGTCAACTGTGACCATAACAGATTCCACAAGACATGAAATGGGAGACTTACCTACGCCTAATCTCTGCCAGGAAAGAAAATGCTTTGGATCGTTCATAATCCTACAAGGAAGAACATTGCCTTGAAATATGTTTCAGCAAATCGAGCAATGCAAGAGACATTTAACACAAACATTAACTTAAATATTGGCTCTCACTGAAAAGTATGCAATATACTGTATAACTAGTGACAGCCTTCTAAAAACATTAAAACTAGAAATTAGTCAAACAAGCGTCCATGATAAAGTACTAGAACCAACATTTCTAGGTATTAACTTCCTTAATATCCCACAACTGTATTATATTGAAGAAATGTGTTCCAACAAGGTTTGATGATATTCTTTTAATTTTAAAGTAAGCAAGAACTCATCTGCTGATATTGTCGTGTCTGGTTGGCCGTAGAAAGTAAAACACTTTCAAACACATCAATAATTGTACAACATTTATATAGGCTCCTTACATCATCAATGCTATTTTATGATAGGCCCCCTACAACACCAGTGATAATATCATGTTAGGCCACTTACATCATCTGTGATACACAAGTATGTGACTCGATTCTCTGTGATGTAATGAAACAGGTAACTGAAACAAAATGTCAACACAATGAAGGTTATCTCAATTTATGAGAGGTAAAATAATATAGGCTAGTTAATAGTTTTCATGAAGTAAATGTCAGTGTAATTAATTGCTCAGTGAGCTACCACGTGTGCATTTTATTGTACATAATACTGTTTAGAATACATGTACTTCTGTGAAGTTAGTAGGAATCAAACCTCTAACAACATGAAAACACCTACAAAATTAATTTAAAGATCTCAGTTTAACTATCTCAATATCAATACTTTGGGAGGCTCATTTAGCACTCCAGACAATGGGTCTGTTGGTACTCAGTTGTGGGAAACAGGCAAAGGTTTTCTGTTTTTCCTCACATCTGTATGATAAATATGACTATGACATTATGTTATAATAATAATAAACATTATTTATTCATGATAACCTAATAAAATGTACATTTTATCTTCCTAAGGGTCATGATTGCTAACGCAACTGTACATACACTAAACAACTGACTACCTAATAAATTGCGTAATGTGTTAAAATATAGTGAATAAAAAACAATTAGAATAAAAAATAATTAATTAAACAGGATAAATAAATAGCATTTATAAATATAAAGAAATGTTTAGTAAAAAAATTCATTGCATCGTGCGTCACTGTTGCCTAATTAAAAACATGCGTATATGCCCAATTAAACACACACACAGAGTTTGAGGTTCTTATTACTACATCTAAGCCATTCCATATTTGTGCACCATTTACTGCAATACAATTATTGAAGATGTTGGTCAGTGCTCTTGGGATACACAAGTGCCCTCTTACATTTGACTGGGTTGTTCTGGTCAAAATGTTCTTGACCAATTTGAACAATGCACATTTATAGTCTGGAGCCAACCCATTCACTTTATGTAAATTGTAGGGCATTTGAGCTTGCGCATTAAGCCATTGGTAATGTTATAAAATGCACATTGGTAACTTGACTAACTTCGCTGCTTGACCAAGACTTTTTGAAAATGATGCTCCGACTGACCAGAATCTTTTGGGGTCAAGGTAGAACGCTGACCAGTACATAAATTCCCTTATAAAATGATGTAATTCAACTATATCGTGTACCTCATCAAATGAATGCCAACTCCTTTTGTTTCACCTCAGCAATTATCCAAAAACTAAAACTGTCATTTTTCAATACTTTGGTTACACATTTCATAATTAATTTAAATTATATTTTAAATGATAGTTAAAAATAATCATATAACCAAATAACTGTATATCCTACCTGCCATGTGAGTATGTAAGTCGGCCATTTTCAGGGCTGATTCGGGCTAACACCTGCTCAACGACTTCGCTGAAGTTTCCCGCACAGCTCGCATACTTGGCCAAGATCGTGTTGCCGCGGGCAATGACAGTAAACAGCAGAGCCATTGTGTCTGCTGGCTGGGTCTGTAATGTACAAGGTTGTGATGAGAACTTAAGAAGTAAACCCACCTGTAAAGAATGCATATGCATAATTTATAAGATGTAACAAAATGTAAACAAATACTGAGGACCAGTCACTAGTGTCAATAGTCGATACCAGCCTCATCAGACTTCTTTGTAGTGTTTCAGAGACTCTATACTTACTATATATACTTATAGAGAAAATCTTATTAGGCTAAATTCATGTGGGGTGAAATCACCTGTATCTACAATGTCAATTGTCCCATTTGGAACATTATTGGGACATTTCCTCCAATAAGGGACATATTATGATATATGAATTGTACCATGCAACATCCTCAGCTAGCAATGCCTACATCTCAGCAAATTCCAACGTTCAACTTGGGAAATTATTATCAGAACATTTCCCCAATGAGTGGCATGACTATGATGATACACTGGCAGAGATGGAGTGGTTACAACAACAATGCAATCAAGTGTGAATATGATATTATTATGAAGATGCACGATTACGATTACGAGTATAATTACTCTGAAAACAAATGTAATCGATTACGAGTACAATTCATGTGTTTCCATGCATTTGTACGTATACGGGTACCAAAACCATCACCGAATTTCCCAAAAGGGTTCCCAAAATACCAAATACGCAGCCTCGGCCTCAAGTAGGGTGTAGATTCTAGTTAACTCTCGCGAACAGATTTGGCAAGCACTTCATCGGATCTGTCAGGATTTTTTTGTCGAAACTAGTCAAATTTAATTTGAGCTATTTGACACTTACAGAGTAACGTCAGTTGTTTTTCCTTTCCGGACAGCTTGGTTGACGTAACAAAAACTAACTAAGTGGCGTTCTTTTCTTCTTTGTAAACAGATCCACAGATATGTCCGAGCACTCGATCGTTGGTCATATGACACAAATGTAACATGAAATAATTTCCCTCTCAATAATGGATATAAACTTTTCGTATGGTAGCCGAGAAGGGTCAATAAAATATCAAATGCGTTCGTACACATACACGCGAATATTTGTTTTATTGAATTGAATTTATTAAACAAACATCAACATGATAGACATGGTGGACTCGTATATAGCACATGTTGTGAGTGCATGAAGGCCTATGCTCCCACCGAGCAAACAGGCATC
Source organism: Ridgeia piscesae (assembly GCA_025642075.2). Lineage (NCBI taxonomy): Eukaryota > Metazoa > Annelida > Polychaeta > Sabellida > Siboglinidae > Ridgeia > Ridgeia piscesae. Next base: position 211,154 of record JAODUO010000133.1, read on the forward strand.
GGTAAAAAGTAAAAGTGAGTACATGAATTCTATACAATTATGAAAACAAGTTATAGAACTAGGTTTGTTGAAAGGATTTTTTTTGTAAATGTATAAGAAGTTAACAACTTATGAACCGCATTCCCTATTAAAAATTTCTAATATAATTACTTATACTATAAAATCACCGTTGACTAGAATTACAGCGTCGCACGTATTATGGTTAAAATGAAGGTAAATATAAACTGTATACTTTTAATAATTTTTTATTTGCGATATTAAAAACAATTAAATGTTAAACCTTACATAGTATACATTTTGACACATGATACATGCATTTTATTATTATTATCCAAAACAATATTGCATCACATGTTATCAGAAGTACACTTCTGTAGATATTATTGTAATAATTTTTTTTATATAATTGCTTGTTCTATGAGTTTATTTTATAACCGAAAGAAGGCATCATCAGTTTTGTGTTTCTTTACTTATATTAAGCCACCTTAAGATTAAGATTAGCCAAATTATGTCATGCCAGAATGTGCATGTATAAATTATATACATGCAGCAGGTTATAACTATTAGGAATTACGGGTATATATTGTGTGACGTCATTTATGAAAAATCGGTTTTGTTTTAAATGCAATTTTGTTTACATAAGTTAAAACAACGTTGCGGTAAATAATTAATGCAACATCAAGAACATGTCTAGAAGATTATAATTAGCAACATCATTTCATCCAATAAAACGTTCATAGTAAAACATATTGTTGCAGATGCTTTAATGTCATAATAAAAACACATCGTAATACATCTTTATTTGCAGTACATTTTGAACAGAAACACTACTGAATACACCTTAAGTAATGTGTTAATTGTGATACTGCGATCGACTTCCACAATAATGCAAAATGATGGTCGTTGATATATTAATATGGGGAGCTACATCATCTACCATTGACTATTGATAACTATCTATGTTATCAACTTTGTGTAGTTTGGTAATTGTTATTTAAATATTACTCAAGAAAACAATGCAGAAAAACAATCTACAGTACTTACCTTGGCGCCGACGTTCAGAGTGGGCGTGGTGGCGCCCGTTGTTGTGATGCTGGTCGATATAATAGGCCACTCTGTACGGCTCAGAGAGCCACTAAATGGGGATAGTCAAACATGTGTTAGTCAAATACAGTTTTGTTATTGTTTGGCAATTTCAGTAAAATTACATCGAGTTGTACCTATTTTTAGATATGACAGCTACCGTTGACTCAAAGACACGGCAAGTGGAAATTGTGAGTTGATAAATTAAGGCGCAATTTCGGCTTTAAAATGTCCTAAAACAAATATATACGTATTATCGCCCTGGCGAAATCGGTTCGCTTGTTTACGGTGCTTGTGCTGGTACTACCGCGGACTCCCTACTGCGCCTAGGTCAGGACTATATATTGCTGTATCAGCGACACTCGGCGATCTTTTGCCCCAGTGATTTTACTATTGTCAAACCTATGTATATAATAGATAATACAATTGTAGATATTGAAACATTACATATTAAATGCAAAGTTAATATATAAATTACATTTCAGAATAATTTTACTAATTAATATTGTCAAACCTACGTTTTTTGTTATGTCATTCACCAGCGAAATGTAGTTCAAACTGTAGACAATATAAATGTTGCCAAAATGCATGACCCGTGAGAGCGATATTAACAGTAGCTGTTATACTAACTAATGAATAGTTCTTATTAATTTAAAAATATAATGTATTATAAACGTTTTAACCAAAGTGGGGCATCCCAACCAAAACTGGAGCATTGCGACCATGCTGTTCCAACCTGCTGTTGGGTTGCGACTAAATGGTTGGTGCACTGCGACCAAGTGGTTGGAGCATTGCGACTAGGCAGTGGATGTGCATTCAGGCAGAGGAGCATTCCGACCATATCCCTCCACAAGGGGTTTGACCCATCCAAATGACAATGACATTTTAAAAGTAAATATAGTTATATTAATAAAACATGGACATCTTTGTCACATATTGAATATTTGTTGTTTGATCAAACATCAGAAAAGTTTGATTGACATTTAGCAAATCATTTGGAAAAACTGAAGTATTCTCTACCTGAATTCTGTGTCAGCCATGGTACTAGTAAATGTATCAGCATGTCACTACATTCAGAAACTATTTTTTCAGGCTCCTACTGACAATTGTGAAGATGAAACATGTAAAACCTTTGTGCTCCACAATGAGGACCACACACTGGGAAATGCCCTCCGATACATGATCATGAAGAAGTAAGCCAACTTGCTAACACCTTGTCAACACATATTTCCCCCCGTATTGAAACAAATTTGAGGTGGTCTTATTTTTGACTTGTTCTAAACATGCCATATAAATGATAAAAATCTTGGTATATTTAGCTCTAGAGCTGTGTAAACTGTTAAATATGATAGTTTCCATTCTCTCCAAATCTTCCTTTCTTTGTGGCACTTATTTTTTCTATAATTATTTTCTTTGCAATATGCATTTGATTATTAATGCTTCAGAAGTCATTAACTTCTTGTCTGTAGTTCTTCTGCACTAGGGTGGTTACTTAATCAAATTGGTGGTTACTTAATTAAAAAGTGGTTACTTAATCAAATTTATTTTGGATGTTATCCCAACCAGTTTTTCATCCTCTATGTGAACAAACAATTAAGTGCAATTTTTTCTGATTTATAGTAGTGCAGTGCAGTGCATAATATATTTTTATATTGATAATTTATATGGGGATTGATATTTAATTCACTTTTAAGCCACTGCATAAGCAACAAAAACAACATGGTCCCTATGGGGCCTTAAAATCCTTGAATTCACCTATCCAATTTCAAGGCCTTGCTATCCTTGAATTCTGGGTTGCAGACTTGTGATTATGTTCTGCGTCTAGCCTGTGTTCACTGGTAGCAAGAGTGTTCCTTGCTGATCTCTGCTTGAGACCCATGGCATAATTTATGCTATGCTCATCTATGAGATAACAAATAGTGATCTGTATTTATGGTTACAGTCCACAAGTGGACCTGTGTGGCTATAGCGTGCCACATCCCTCGGAGAAAAAGATCAACCTTCGAATTCAGACAAGAGGTAAATGTTATTACTTTTTTATGAAAGATAATGTATTGTAAGTTTTTTGTAACAGAAAATGAAAAATATTGTTTTCGATTAAAATTTCAGGTAATATTTTAATGATATTATAATTAACTGAACATCCCATTCTACCAGCTTATGGTGTGTTTGTTGTTGTCCGTGCTGATATTCAAATATATTACAACTACATCTCAGAAAAACAAATATGTGATTTAAACATGACATACAGGGTGGATTTAAAATTTGAAACTAAAGAAATATGGTCCATTTAACTTACAATGTATAATTTATTATTGTTCCTCATACAAATAATACTACAATAAATAAATGCATTCAAATGCCTGACAATTTTCAAGTCACACCAGATTGTGACCAGAGCAACAAAGTTGTTCATTCACAACAAACACCAACAATTTGTTATCTGTTTAATTGACAAACCAACATTTGTTCTGTTACCAAAATAATTAAAAAGGCCTTGTATAATAAGGATACTTTGAACGTGTATTTTTAAACTAGTTTTGTGTGTGTATAATGCAGTGTAAAGTACGTGTAGTCACTGTGAATGTTCACCGGCGTGTCTGTGTTCAGGGACATCTGCTACAGATGTACTCAAACAAGGTCTTTCAGAACTCACGACAGTCTGTGACCACATTCTTACCACATTTGAGGTAAGTTACATATGTACTGTGTAACTGTACTAGGCCTCATGCAAGTGTTTGGGTGGTTGGGTGAGTCAGCAGATCTGTGGTGCTCACATGTGCCTCAAAATAATTTTGTCTCATTTTAAAATATATTTTTGCCAAAAAAATCAATGTTATCCACTATCACATTTTTAAAATGTAGTTTTAGATAATGGCCAGAAAGAATTCATGTTTGTCTAGTAAAGGCCTGATGCATTAACCCAGAGCTTGTATCATTCTTACACAGTCAGCAGGTGAAAATAATCATGAAAATGTTAATGGCTGCAAATATATGTTACGTCCATATTTTACTTGTAATTACTTTGTGACTAATATTCAAACTAGAATGTGCATGTCCGTGTCATATATGTACACGACTTGGAAGAAAGCTGTTTATGTGAGGGCAGTCTGAAGTCTGAAAGGTAGATCTACTTGTGTATGTGTCTGCTATAAATAATTAAGGAGATAATAACATAATTGTGAAGTTCTGTGACCTCAGACTTTGGACCATAGCTTTATGCAGAGACCTGTCCAACTGTCATTTAGACGGGTAAAAACCATTGTGGACGTATAGAAATATGGTTGGATACGTACAAAAATGAAGGAGCAAAAAAAGATGTTCCCAAACCATAGATATTGTCAGTTATGCCTTAGAAGTGAGTGTAAATGGTGTCACATGTGTGTTTGTAGTCCATTTCAGGTCATGAGACACATTTTAAAGTTTGTAAACTGGCTTAACAGTTAACACCCATGTGTCCACCAAAACATGTGACTGGCAATAATTTGGTCCTGCATAAATCCCTGCTCTGGACCCAATAATTTTGAATAGCAGAATGTGGTGCCACCTGGTGGGAAAAGGTGTCTGACCTGTAATTTGTCTTTGCAGACCTCTGTCGTCTACTATAAAGAAATGAACCCTTCATCAGAATCAAAGGAACATCCGGAACCGATGGATACGTGATGGCGCCACTGTCATACAACCATTTTATGTCAGGCATCTTCTGCTATTACTGCCATAACCATGTATGGAATGAAAAAGGGAATATGACGCTAAAGTTGCATAACGTATATTTAGAAATCGGATTTGGCGTTAGCGCCAAATGGAAAGTGCATTATTTTTGTTGTCGATATAAAATGATGTAGAAAATTTGTCATGGAATCATCAGTAACTAACATAAATTATGTCCATGTTTCAATGCCTGTTGTTGAATTACAGGATTTTCATTTGTTTTCTGACTGACAGTTACGGAACATTGCTTTGTAGTTTTTGTGACATAATAAATAGGAAGATGTACTTTGGAATCAGATAGATACAAATCATTGTACTTTCATTTTAACCACTTGTCTCCCAGCGGCGTGAACTCACCCAGGAGAGGCTTTGGTATTGTTACTGTCAAATAACATCAGTTTGGTGTATATAATAAAGTGTTTTGATGACTGAAATGTTTTAGTTTGCAAATCCATTATATTTGATCATGTGATTGTATGGCAGTCTACACATAATGACATACTTTCTGCTGATTTAGATGCCTATGGTGTGCAACGATTGAAATCAGATGACAGGACAGATTATTATAGAAAAGAGCGAAAGACAAGAAAGCAAGTCGATCAAATCAATCGGTTGCAGACTGAGTGATCAGCCAGTCTGCAGCAATTACCCATGTACATGGATGGGAATATGGTTGCACAATAACTGTGCTGTAACATGTGCAGCAGTTGCATGAGAAGAAGACTGAGAATTAGAGATTTGGAGAGATAATTAAAGTATAGTAAAATGACCCAGTCATTATTTCGAATCATGACTTGACTAATTTAATAGTAGTTTTCTTGATAACATACCACAATGTTTGATTATTACGCTGTACTTCATTAGCTCATTACATCCTAATGACTACTGTTTCTAGGGTTGACGCTTGGGATGATAGTGTTGATTACCCGGTATACCAGCATTCCTCCGGTTTTGTGCGTGTGCGTCAGTTATGGGGTCAAATACATTTGTATTTGAAAATACATAAATACTTTTTTCAAAGTATTTATATTTGAACTTTAGGAATTAAAAGTATTTGTATTTAAATACTTTCCTAAAGTATTTGACGTTTTCAAATGCATTGTCAGTATTAACATTTCTGTTTCAAGATCACATGTAATGCCTGCCAAACTGATAACCTTCACTGCAACTTCACCCAACAGTGCTAATTACTGATGAAGACGCTTAACAGCAGGGGTTTCCATGGCCCTGGCAGTGACCACAACTTTTGTTTCCTCAAAGCCAGAGGATTGATTAGCACTTGACCATAGGTCAATATCCCCTTTGTTCTTTAGTCAGGCTCCAAGCTAGCACCTGGCTATTCTGGTTTCCTGGCTGACTTTGAAGTTGAGCTGTCACACTTCTTTCTCACAAGATCCTGGCTTAACATAACAAACAACATATTTAGGCCTTTACCTCTGTGGACAGAGGTTCTTGAGTCGGTTGTCACTGTGATGTAGTTAGCAATAACAATACTAGTAGCACTGGTCTGCCTGTCATCATATGAGCAAAACACAAATTATGCCAATAAACTAGATGTCTCAATATATGAATTGCTTTTTTACCTAACTAGTAATACATCCTGAAAAAGAAAAGTATTTGAAATACTTTGCCATGTATTTGTATTTAAATACATTTGTATCTAAACGTATTTGAATCCCTCAAGAGTATTTGTATTTAAATACATTGAAATGTATTTGACCCCATGTCAGGTGTGGGTGTGTGTGTGTGCATAATCTTTCTTGAATATATTCATAATAGATCATAATTATACAAATAAATCATGGTTTCTTATCAGCAAGCACATTTAAAATAATTATTGGTCTAAAACATGTGTTCCTGCAAAATAAATTAAAACAAACTATAAGCGGATCGTAAGCCAGATTAACGCCTTTCTTTTATACTCGATACACTTCTTAACACATTGACCATTGGGTGATTGTCTCACGATAGACAATAAATCTTCCATCAACATATATATATAAACAATCTATTTTTGTCAATGCTAATGAGAAACCAGGAATTTTGTCATAACCTTTTATAAATAATTATTTAAAAAAAAATCACATAGGGTAATATGACAAAGCCGATATTCCAATCCCATTCTGTATAAAAGAAAATTTAACAGTTGCAATTATAATTGTCCCACGATAAATATATTTGAAAGGGAAACTATTCTGATTTACACCGCTGGTGTTTTTATTTTGACAGACGCACGTGCTGGTTGAACAGGACGTTTAATTTTCCACTTAGTCGTGTCTGTTAATGTCCGCTTCGTTTCGATGATGTTCGATGTACAAGGCAAGAAACCTGAAGATGTAGCAAGAAAATAGTGAACACCCACAAAAACAGTAATTGTTCTGTTCCACTGAACCGAGTGCGACCCGGAACCGAGTGCATTGGCCATTGCGTCCGTGTGTGGGTTGAAGGTTATTGTTGATGTCACGTCTACATTGTTTGGGTGCTCCTGTCGGTTATTGTTCATCATTCATGAATTGAGCTATGTCGAAATTACGCAGACGTCACACAGGTTTCAGTTGATACGTGTGACGATCAGGAATCGTACATAAATTGTCTATTTGTTTTTACAAATATGCTTAGCTGCAGCGCGCAGTTAGCTCTGTGTTATCGTCACAGGGTTACCCATGTGCTTCATGAGATTGCGTCATGTCGGTTCAGTACATCAATGTGGAAAAATATTCACACCTTAGGGCATCAGGTGCGGATTGGTCTAACGAAGCAGAAAGGCGTAGGAGCATCATTTGCAAGAACATGGGAGTCAAACTCAAGAAAATACCTCTTGAATCAGTTCAACAAAACAGGCAAAGCATCTCAAAGACAAAGTCGCTTGATCTCGTCTTCAAGTTCAAGTCAACAAAAGCGTTCAACAATATTCCTTCTAGAGCTTGCACCATTAACAATATTTTTCAAACGTAAAAAATATCAGAGATGTCTGTCACCCCTGGTTCTGGCAGCCATCCCAGATGAAGTATTCACACAAGATGCAATGTTCACAACCCAGCCACAACCGGAGAACATCTTCCTGCATGTTCTTTCAACGTTCTGGAACATGGTCTTATTCACAGTGCGTTTCATTCATGTTGTCGTTGCATTCCTACCTGTGCTGTGTCTGCTGCCAATGACGTACATGAATACGTCTTGTAATATTCTATGGCGTCGACTCCTGCTCTACACGGTGGAACACATGGGGCCAACATTCATCAAACTGGGCCAGTGGGCCAGCACAAGGCGTGATCTGTTCTCCCCTGAATTCTGCAATCTGTTCTCTAAGCTTCACACCCGAGCCACTGAACATGCCTGGTCGGTGACCAAGAGCAACTTGGAGAAGGCTTTTGGAGAGCGCTGGACTGATGTGTTGCTGTTAATTGACGAGAACCCAATCGGTTCTGGCTGCATTGCACAGGTAATCAGATATGCTTAGGCTTAGCTGCAGCTCACATTTAGCCATGTGTTACTATCACTGGGTTTCCCATGTACTTCACGAGATTATATTGCTTATTTCAAAACGATTCGCCAAAATCCATGTAATATATAAGCATTCATAAGGAATGTACGTTTACAAATTTATGAACATTTCAAACTTTTAAAGTTAAAGTATGTAATATCAGTTAAGTTTACAATGGAAATTAATCAGTAAGTGTTTACTATCTTAACCATCACAATATATACATTGTGTATATTATTAATATGTGCCATTGTAGTATACTATAAGTTTACACATAATTTGATCAACTACGTAAATGATGTGAGTATTCAGCCATATTTGTACAGTGTTATAACAGCCACATAAAATTATTTCAATTGAAATAAGCAACAAAATGTCAAAATTGTTTTGTTGTGCTCAATAACAACATTAGTCCTACAGTTTCTTCAATTTCAAGTTTGTTGTTATTCTTCAAATGGAGTTATTTTTCTTGAGGTTCACAAGGCATACATGAGGACAGATGCAATTGCTGACCGAGACCTCTTGGAAGACTGGCTGGAAGACATTGACACAGAGGTTGCTGCAATCAGCCACCACACAGGTGAGTGTCGGCCCTACTGTTCTACGCTAGATTTTGCTCATCCAAGGACCAAAGGAGACACATACCAAGGGCAACTGTTGTCATGAAACTTTATAACATTTCAGCTGTAAACTTTTTCTCATTGACCATGAACATTTTACTCTTCATCGAGTGCAGCATGCCAGTAAAAAAGCCTTACCAGTCTGCCATTTGGACAATCATATGTTGCTCATTGTTTCTACATTTCTTTGACAGAGAAAAACAGGCTACAAACTGAACAATAAATAATAATAACATAAACAAATTAAATAACTAAAGATCGTTAGTGTGTTTTTGAAATAGACTGCTAGATGGTAATTCAGAAAGGATGGAAGAAACTAAATACAGTTGGAGGTCAGCACTTGGGAGGAAATGCACTTACGATGCTCTAAAATGAGCAGATTAATATAGAAATACAGAGTGCAAATAATACTGTAAGAAAGAACAAACGCTCAACACTACCGTTACAAACCTGAACAAATGCTCAACACTACCGTTACAAACCTGAACAAATGCTCAACACTACCATTACAAACCTGAACAAATGCTCAACACTACCGTTACAAACCTGAACAAATGCTCAACACTACCGTTACAAACCTGAACAAATGCTCAACACTACCGTTACAAACCTGAACAAATGCTCAACACTACCGTTACAAACCTGAACAAATGCTCAACACTACCGTTACAAACCTGAACAAATGCTCAACACTACCGTTACAAACCTGAACAAATGCTCAACACTACCGTTACAAACCTGAACAAATGCTCAACACTACCGTTACAAACCTGAACAAATGCTCAACACTACCGTTACAAACCTGAACAAATGCTCAACACTACCGTTACAAACCTGAACAAATGCTCAACACTACCGTTACAAACCTGAACAAATGCTCAACACTACCGTTACAAACCTGAACAAATGCTCAACACTACCGTTACAAACCTGAACAAATGCTCAACACTACCGTTACAAACCTGAACAAATGCTCAACACTACCGTTACAAACCTGAACAAATGCTCAACACTACCGTTACAAGCCTGAACAAAGCTACCTACCGTTACACCTGACAAAGCCAACACTACCGTTACAAACCTGAACAAATGCTCAACACTACCGTTACAAACCTGAACAAATGCTCAACACTACCGTTACAAACCTGAACAAATGCTCAACACTACCGTTACAAACCTGAACAAATGCTCAACACTACCGTTACAAACCTGAACAAATGCTCAACACTACCGTTACAAACCTGAACAAATGCTCAACACTACCGTTACAAACCTGAACAAAAGCTCAACACTACCGTTACAAACCTGAACAAACGCTCAACACTACCGTTACAAACCTGAACAAACGCTCAACACTACCGTTACAAACCTGAACAAACGCTCAACACTACCGTTACAAACCTGAACAAACGCTCAACACTACCGTTACAAACCTGAACAAACGCTCAACACTACCGTTACAAACCTGAACAAACGCTCAACACTACCGTTACAAACCTGAACAAACGCTCAACACTACCGTTACAAACCTGAACAAACGCTCAACACTACCGTTACAAACCTGAACAAACGCTCAACACTACCGTTACAAACCTGAACAAACGCTCAACACTACCGTTACAAACCTGAACAAACGCTCAACACTACCGTTACAAACCTGAACAAACGCTCAACACTACCGTTACAAACCTGAACAAACGCTCAACACTACCGTTACAAACCTGAACAAACGCTCAGCACTACCGTTACAAACCTGAACAAACGCTCAGCACTACCGTTACAAACCTGAACAAACGCTCAACACTACCGTTACAAACCTGAACAAACGCTCAACACTACCGTTACAAACCTGAACAAACGCTCAACACTACCGTTACAAACCTGAACAAATGCTCAACACTACCGTTGCAAACCTGAACAAATGCTCAACACTACCGTTACAAACCTGAACAAATGCTCAACACTACCATTACAAACATGAACATGTGAGCTGGCCATGGCTGATGCATGGGGACAGACCACAATTATAATATAATAGTGTTTTGTTCACAATTTAACTATTTTATCACATACAATGGCGGGCACTGTTTATTAACAGATTTATTGTTTCAGTTTTTATGTAAAGGAAAATGTTATGTTTTCAGAGGAGCGAGCCAGAGTCAATAAGCCAGATTACCACAACTTGCTTCCCGTGGCTGTAAAGGTAAGTTAAGCAAATTTGTGAACTTAAATTTTTACACACTGGCAGATTATCACAAATTGTTCTCACCAATTTCATTAAAAAAAGTGCATGCCCATCTGATTGTCATAAGTTTTGAACTGTGTCGTGATAAATATTTACTTAACGTGATGAGAATATTCTTGTTTTGGTAACATCTGATAGGTAACATTTCCCACATTGATTTTCCCAAGAACAAAATTGTATGATTTGACAAATATTCACCAGCACATCAATGGCACGACTGGTAAAAACTTATATCATTGTGATAAAAAACATTAATAATCTGGGGTTTGTTACTAAAAAATATAATATATAAATCATTGTTCTGTTGTTTGGTATTAAAAGGTATAAATTATTATCAGCTATGTAAAGATAAATATGATCTGTCCCCGTGTCACCAATGACTAGGTGCTGCATCCAGACATCTACACATCTGTGACACGAGACCTTGTCATCCTGCGAGTGATTTCACGCACCTTGGAGCAGATCTTCCCTCGTCTGACCTGGCTCAGTCTGACTGAGTGCGTGTCAGAGTTCGCTGAACTGATGACAAGACAGGTGTGATATCATCTTTGTTGTTATCCCTGTAAACCCCAACCGGCCTCAAGTGTGTGATCTGCCTACTTTCCCAACTGCCCATGGCCTTATTTGTCTGATAATTTGGCATCTTAAGAAATAAGAATAATGACGTAATATGTTTCACTTGATTCTGCTGTCTGTCGTGCATTAGGGACTTTTGTCACATGGTTTTGTATTGGAGTGCTGCAGTGTGAAACCATGGGCAAGTTTGTTCACTCCACATTGCTCTAGTTCACTCAGCTGTATGGATGAGTACCTGGCTATAGACGGTGGTGGATATTTGTACGACCAGCCTTTGCGCATTAATTGCAGCATGGCTGGATGCTTCCCCGATAAGTTGAGATGGTGTTTGATTGAATAGGTCTGCCAGGGAAGTAAAGTGTATTTCAAGCGCTTTGAGCAGTCCTGAGGATTGGTTCGTGAGCTACATGAGAACGTTCTATTTTATTCGCAAGACCATCATAATTTGCTACTGTTAATGTATTGTCACATTGTAGTAACTGGGTGTGGTTTGGTTCATAGATTGACTTGCGACACGAGGCTGCCTGCCTGGAACAGTTTAGTGAGAACTTCAGCGACGTTCCAAACATCAGGTTCCCTAAGCCTATCCGCCCCTACTGCAAGCGTGACGTGCTGGTGGAGACATTTGAGGTACGTTGTTACATGTCAGTGCTTTCTCTCCAAGGATCCTGCTCTATCTCCGCCTTCCTTGCTGTGCTCCCTTCCCACCTTTCCCTTCCTTACTCCATCCACATCTACAGCTTTGCCCTCCCTTCTTCATCTTCCCATTCCTTCCCTTCTTCAGGGTCTATAGGGGGCTTTGAAGTCTGGCTTGCAGCCTTGAAAAGCCTTCATTATACTCTGCTGAACTCAGTCTGAGACCAAGGTGGTCTTATCTGCTTACTTGCATAGTTCATGGTACTGCTGTAGCTGTATAGTTGCCCGACTGTACACTTGCCCAACTGTACAGTTGCCCAACTGTACAGTTGCTCAAACTGTATAGTTGCCCAACTGTAGTCACCCAACTGTACAGTTGCCCAACTGTACAGTTGCTGAACTGTATAGTTACCTAACTGTATAGTTACCCAACTGTACAGTTGCTGAACTGTATAGTTACCCAACTGTACAGTTGCCCAACTGTACAGTTGCTGAACTGTATAGTTACCCAACTGTACAATTGCCCAACTGTACAGTTGCTGAACTGTATAGTTACCCAACTGTACAATTGCCCAACTGTACAGTTGCTGAACTGTATAGTTACCCAACTGTACAGTTGCCCAAGGTTATCTGCTAATATTGCATAAGAGTTGCCCATGGACCCCTTTTGATGATGAGAGGCTAATCTGTTATCACAAGAGCATATATTTGACAATTCTGAACTGATAACTAAGTTTGGTTCAACATTTTTAACAATAAAGCTAGCTAATCAGTAGAAATACAGTTTGTCCAAACTTGTCCTTCTAGAATGTTTACAGTGTCATATTTTTTAGCATGATCACCCCTCATACATGTACTTAATCTATGCAAAACTAACGAAAGAATAAAAGCCCTATTAAAGATCCTGTCTTGTGTATTGTGAATTGACTCTGCCACCAAGATGTAAGTAGTCATAGATGCCCGTAATCAGTAGTTTTATTGTTTCAGGCAGGGGAACCATTGTCAACCATTCTGACCACAGAGGCCATGTCACTTCCAGATGGACTTCGGGAAACTCTCGGCATATTTGCTGTAGATGCACTTCTGCAGATGGTATGTTATGTTATTTGTAAAATTTAGTTATTTTGTGAAACATTTTTAAACATTTCGTGTAATTTGTTATACAAACTGTAACAAGAAAATAGTTAATCTAAATAATGAATTTAAAATAAAACTGTTGTGGATCTACATTAAAAATTGGTTACTTTGTGTTGAAATTGTGCATTTTGCTTGTTTAAGATTTTCTTGGACAATTTTGTTCATGGAGACTTGCATCCTGGCAACATCTTGGTGCAGAACAGCCACAACTACAAAGCTCAGGTTGGGCAGCCATTTTGTTTTTCAGAACAGTGGTTGTTTTTGAATAATTATTTTTTTTACAAACCATGGTTCACATATTTTGAATGTGTTTAACCAAAACTGAGTAATACCTGTTATTAGAATAACATGTAGTTTATACATGATTTCCTAATGTAAACTATGAGGTTATTTACCTTTGCTACAACTTGAAAAGAAAAAACTGTAAAATGTTAACTTGCTAACCTATGGACTTTGGTTGTAAAGTGTCACATGATTGGTTGTAAAGTGTCACATGATTGGTTGTAAAGTGTCACATGGATTACAGCAGGACCATGAAGTGGTGCTGGTTGACGTGTTTGACACGGTGGCAGTGGAGTCGAGACCGATGCGGACGTCACTGCGTCTTGTGCTGCTAGATGTCGGCATCACAGCGTGTCTTGGGGAAAAAGACAGACAGAATTTCAAGGCTGTCTTCAAGGCAGTGGTGCGGGGGCAGGTGGGTGCTGAGTGGTGCGGGGGCAGGTGGGTGCTGAGTGGTGCATAGGCAGGTGGGTGCTGAGTGGTGCATAGGCAGGTGGGTGCTGAGTGGTGCATAGGCAGGTGGGTGCTGAGTGGTGCATAGGGCAGGTGGGTGCTGAGTGGTGCATGGGCAGGTGGGTGCTGAGTGGTGCATGGGCAGGTGGGTGCTGAGTGGTGCATAGGCAGGTGGGTGCTGAGTGGTGCATGGGCAGGTGGGTGCTGAGTGGTGCATGGGCAGGTGGGTGCTGAGTGGTGCATGGGCAGGTGGGTGCTGAGTGGTGCATAGGCAGGTGGGTGCTGAGTGGTGCATGGGCAGGTGGGTGCTGAGTGGTGCATGGGCAGGTGGGTGCTGAGTGGTGCTGGCAGGTGGGTGCTGAGTGGTGCATGGCAGGTGGGTGCTGAGTGGTGCATGGGCAGGTGGGTGCTGAGTGGTGCATGGGCAGGTGGGTGCTGAGTGGTGCAGGTGGGCAGGTGGGTGCTGAGTGGTGCATGGGCAGGTGGGTGCTGAGTGGTGCATGGGCAGGTGGGTGCTGAGTGGTGCATGGGCAGGTGGGTGCTGAGTGGTGCATGGGCAGGTGGGTGCTGAGTGGTGCATGGGCAGGTGGGTGCTGAGTGGTGCATGGGCAGGTGGGTGCTGAGTGGTGCATGGGCAGGTGGGGGTGGTGCATGGCAGGTGGGTTGAGGGTGAGGCAGGTGGGTGCTGAGTGGTGCATAGGCAGGTGGGTGCTGAGTGGTGCATGGGCAGGTGGGTGCTGAGTGGTGCATGGGCAGGTGGGTGCTGAGTGGTGCATGGGCAGGTGGGTGCTGAGTGGTGCATGGGCAGGTGGGTGCATGGAGTGAGTGCGTGGGCAGGTGGGTGCTGAGTGGTGCATGGCAGGTGGGTGCTGAGTGGTGATTGTAGATAGGGTGCTGATGGTGCAATATGAGCAAGGTGAAGGATGCTGAGTTGGTGCATCAGGTGGTGCTGAACTGTATTTGTTATGTCACTCAGGGTGAACGTATGGCTGAACTGTATTTGTTATGTCACTCAGGGTGAATGTATGGCTGAAATGTATTTGTTATGTCACTCAGGGTGAACGTATGGCTGAAATGTATTTGTTATGTCACTCAGGGTGAACGTATGGCTGAAATGTATTTGTTATGTCACTCAGGGTGAACGTATGGCTGAACTGTATTTGTTATGTCACTCAGGGTGAACGTATGGCTGAAATGTATTTGTTATGTCACTCAGGGTGAACGTATGGCTGAAATGTATTTGTTATGTCACTCAGGGTGAACGTATGGTGCATGTATTGTATGTCATCAGGGTGCGATGGTTGAATGTATTGCATGTCACTCAGGATGAACGTATGGCTGAACTGTATTTGTTATGTCACTCAGGGTGAACGTATTGCTGAACTGATGTTGACACACTCACGTTGTAACAACTGTGAAGATGTTGAGGGGTTTACACGAGAAGTTGCCCACATCGTGAACAGGCCAGGCAACTGACAGTGCGACTTGGCAAGGTTCGTGAACTCTCTCTCTCCTCTCTCTCCTCTCTCTCTCCTTCTCATGCCCATTCTCTCCCACACTCTCTCTCTAAACTGCAAATGTTTAAAGGTGCATTTTCTAATATAATGTCTCAATCCGGATTTATTTCCTGAAAGAACAATTATCCAGTATCCATTTTGATATGGCACCCATCTGCCACCTCCCACATCCCATCTGCCACCTCCCACATCCCTTCTGCCACTCCCACATCCCATCTCCCATCTGCCACCTCCCACATCACATCTGCCACCTCACACATCTGACATCCCATCTGCCACCTCCCATCTGCCACCTCCCACATCCCATATGCCAACTCCCATCTGCCACCTCCCACATCCCATCTGCTACCTCCCACATCCCATCTGCCACCTCCCATCTGCCACCTCCCACATCCCATCTGCCACACCCACATCCCATCTGCCACCTCCCACCCCCCATATCCCATCTGCCAGCTCCCACATCCCAACTTCCACCTCCAATTTGCCATCTGCCACCTCCCATCTGCCACCTCTCATCTGCCACATCCCACAACCCATCTGCCACCTCCCATCTGCCACCTCCAATTTGCCATCTGCCACCTCCCACATCCCATCTGCCACCTCCCACAACCCACCGGCCACCTCCCACATCCATTCTGCCACCTGCCACCTGACACATCCCATCTGCCACCCCCACATCGCATCTGCCACACCCACATCGCATCTGCCACCTCCCATGTGCCACATCCCATCTGCCACCCCCCCTATATCCCATCTGCCAGCTCCCACATCCCATCTTCCACCTCCAATTTGCCATCTGCCACCTCCCACCTCCCATCTGCCACCTCCCATCTGCCACCTCCCATCTGCTACCTGCCACATCCAATCTGCCACCTCCCACATCCCATCTGCCACACCCACCTCCCACATACCATCTGCCACCTCCCACATCTCATCTGCCACATCCTATCTGCCAGCTCCCACCTGGCACTTCCCACATCCCATCTGCCACCTCCCACATCCAATCTGCCATCTGCCACCTGCCACCTCCCATCTGCCACCTCCCACCTGCCACCCCCCACATCCCATCTGCCACCTCCCATCTGCCACCTCCTACATCCCATCTGACACACCCATCTACCACCTCCCATCTGCCACCTCCCACATTCCATTTGCCACTTCCCACATCCCATCTGCCACCTGTCACATCCCACCTCCCACAGCAAAGTAAATTAACATAAACAGTTGTAAAATGAAATTTTCCACCCTTTTGGATTCTGCAGACTGTGAACTTAAAATGATACTCATTTATTGAAATATTGTCAGTTTGTTTGAAATAGCAATGTTTTGATAAATGAGATACGACTCAAACTGTTTATAATTTTAAATCTTTGACTTTGTAAATGTATGTGTTTGATTAGTTTTTGATTACTTGTTGAGTAAAATAAACTGGACATTGACAAATGTAAGTATAAGGTATGCATTTCTGCCAAAATCACTTAATTGCTGAGATTTGATTTAACATTTTGCAATATAATTTAATGTTTGGAGTTTAACAATGCACATTTTACACTGTACACAATGCAGTGATTTTCTGTAGTTTTGTGAGATCACAAAGTGTGCCTTTTCATAGTTAAATAACCATGTTTTGCGGGATCTTTACAGATTAAAGTTGGTGAACTGCTCTCAGATGTGTTTGGTGTTCTCAGCAAACATCAGGTGATGGTTGAGAGTAATTTTGCATCGATGCTGCTCGCTATATTTGTCGTGGAAGGCCTTGGGCGCTCACTCAACCCTGACCTGGACATTCTGGACCGTGCTCGGCCGTTCCTGTTGTCATGACAACCGTCGATTTGTAGACAAGACAGAAGTGGTAGTACTGCTGAAGTTTACTGAATCAATTCATAATTTTTTCAAGACAGTGCTAGCTTAGAATTAGACATAATACACTCACTGGAAAATGTGAATTTTGTGTGTGTTTTTTTGTAAATTACTGCAAAGAAGGTTTACTAGTATGCAATAATTAAATTAAATTAAATGATGTGAAAAAAGATATTGTTAAATGATTGTTCTACGTTAATTTATTGATATTTATGAGTGATATGAGTCATGGTGATTTCAAATGACAGCTGGACTGTTTGGGTGATGATGATTGTGTTTTGTGTATGACTTGTGACGACGAGGTGTTTGTAAGTGGCTCTTCAGGTGTTTTTAAATATCTGTCTCTAACTCACTTATTATTTTCAAACATGTATCTGATGGCACAAAATAATTTGATTAAAATTGCCTCCTTTGCACATATTAAGAGTCACTTGACTTTACCTTTACATTAACTCATTTCTGTTGTATTTTAGTCTCTGCCATTATCAGTCGCATATCAGTCACATATCAGTTGCAGTAGCTACTATGATTGTTCACTTGGTTCAACATTAGGAGACCTGTATAGACTGGTCAGACTTCTGCAAGTGTATACCACTGCTTGGAACTTACATATTAATATGTTGTTTTAATCCTACCTCACAGTTGTAAAAATAGAGTTCATTTTCAAAGTCTGTTGTTGTCCATGCAAGTCACATGACCAGTGTACCTTCAGTTTGTTTTGCAAGAAGTTGTTCCATGCTTAGTAAGTATGCTTTGGTATGTGCTTTACCTACCTATATTGTGTTCTCTCCACGTCATGCTCGTGATGGATCTAAGTAATAACTAACAAAAAAATTCTAATAAAATTCTTTGCCACCGTGCTTACTGTAAGATGCATCCAACGTTGCTGTTAAAAAGTACATACTCAAGTCTCGTGTGATGGTGATATGTTGCCATAATTGTGATGTCTTTCACTGCAAAAATGTTAGTCACTATAATTGGGTATGCAGTTGAAAACTGCTACAGTGCAAAGTTGTGTACATGTGCAAGTAAAATGCTTTGTGAGAAGTTTATACTTTCTAATTTCTTTTACAGCTGTTGTAATTATAACTGCATGTAGTGTTAATTATTTTGAAAATCTCATCATGTTGCATTAATTTTACACAGATTTACAATTGTTAATGTATTATTAATTTACCAAGCAAAGACTGACAATTATTATTCAAATGTTCAAATGGTGTCATTCCGTGATATTATTGTGAAATCTCAGTGGAATCAGTTGAACGAAATAAAATGTTGCGGATGTTTTACCTGATGCTTCCTACAAGTTGTCTGGGTTGTTTGTGTTTGTTGTTTATTTTAATTGAGATCTGGTGTGTAACACTGTATCGTTTATGCCAGATACAATATGTCAAAGCAGAGTCAGAGGGTGCCTCCAGGACATTCCTGTCTGCAGGAAGTAACTAACCAATCAACAGGGTCACCTTCCACACCCTCAAAGTCACCATCTACACCTCTCTGCAGGGAGTAGCTGCCCAATCATAACTTATTCCCAGGAGCAGGGCAAGTGAATCTACCCAATCACCCACATTTGCCCAGCGTTATAGGAATAACAACTTCCCTGCCCGGTGCCATCTTTGTCTCTAACATGAACAAAGAAGCAGGTCACCCACCAATCAGCCATATTTCTCCATCAAGAGTTGTCTCCACACCCAGATGGGTTCAAACCAGGGATGTTTGTTATGTGGCTGCAGTCACATCTCCATTGATGAAATAGCTGGCCCTGGATTATGTTCAGTCATATGAAATATCATGACTTGACACAGGATTCTGGTCATGTGGCCTCAGTCACATGATTGGTGAAGTAGCTGGACTTGGACCACATCCGTCAGTCAAACATCCCAGTCTCGCATCCTGTTCCCAGGCTGTCACAACTGTCCCCAAAGAGATCTGGCCGGACATCTTTGCAATCATAAATTTGATGCATTCATTACATGAGTTGTTCTGTCATAAACTGCTGAATGTCCATACAAATATATACCATTACATTATTCAAAATGTAATAAAAATCAAGTTTGCTAGTTCATTTTGTATATTTGATGATTTATCATAAAATAGTATGTCATGTCAAAATAAGATGCTTCTTGACACAAAACGTTTTGTTAATGCATAGTCTAATTGAGCACATTCAAAGCAAAACAACAATACCGCGCACGATGCTGAATTCAATATGTAAAGTCAACTAGAAACAAACATTTCAATTCCACATAATTCAGTGTATGAAACATTCTGAACAGTTCTCAGCAACACATAATGGACACGGTTGTATAATTGATTTAAATTGGTGCTACTAAATGTGAATTTGGTATGGCTTGTTATGAAGACTAAATGTCACCTGGACCAAGGGTCATTGCAACTGTATTCAGTGATGCTATACTACCCTGGGCAGCTAGGTCATGAAGAGTTCAAATTACAACCTTGGCCATAGGTTATGATTATTGTTGTATGCTGGTTAGTTAACTGATATCTGACAATTCTTATACTACATAATTATGTATGTAGACTTTCCAAAAAGGTTATGCATTTTCACACACACGCACGAACGCACACACAGTCACACATAGATAAACACACACACCGGAATAAACCACTCAAAAACCAGGATGTGTGTGCGTGCGTTCAACATTGAGATATTGATTTAAATATAATAATTATATAATTGTTTTGTCTAAAAATACATCTACAACAGCTGTCAATGGTGAGTGAACAATGTCATATCATGCAAATACAAGTTCAGTGGGTTTATTGCGTGCCACCCAGTCAGATCAAAGAATACATAAATAATTAATACATCACTCATGCTTTTGTGTGTGCACCATTCATGAACTGACCAGTGGTGTGTCTGTGTGAACTGACCCTCTGATCCTGTTCCTTCTCAGCTGTCTGTGTCCAGTGTGTAAGTGCTGCCCACATAACCCAACCCTCCTTATGACTGATCTACAGTTTAAAGTCTGACCGGTTTTACATCATAAAATCATGTCCAAGTGTACAGGTGTGTTTTAATTAACAAAAATGTGTTTATAATAAGCCAATCTGTATCTGTTTTTCTTATTAACTTTACTAATATACTCAAAAGAACAGTTACTGTTCTTTAGACAACAACGAACACATTGAAGGTGTACTGCTTGCCAAGTTGTGTTTAATAATTACTTTAGCACGTATGCTTGTAACAATGTTTTGAAATTTGTTTCCAACTTGGGATGTGTTGAAATGGTAAATAAGGCATCCAGTTTAAAATTGCTTAACTTCACATCTTGGGCTGCAACCCCCCACCCCCCCCGCAATAGCAGTTGATGCTCAATGATGCCCCATATTCGCAAGGGAAAGTAGGGCGTCATTGTTCAGTACCACAGACTTTCTGCTACAAATTACTCTGTCTGCTACTTTTGGGTAGAGGAACTGGCTGGCTTCCTATAAAACTATTTTATTAAAAAAAAATTATTTGAATGGTTTGAATGTAATGATATGATCACATTCTGAATGACAATATAATTATTCACAGTTTGCAGTCAAATTATACTTCAAATTTGAAGTTAATTAAAACACATTTTAAGGCTGTTAAGATGTTGGATTAGAAAACAAATTTAGTTAATATCCAAAACATGATTTTATGACAAAAACGATCAGAATGTCTTCCTTTATTGTGAGCATAAAACTCATAAATAAAACAAACATTACCTGGTTTAGACAACACAGGTACATAAATAAGTAAAATCCAGTTGCAGCAACACATTAATAACATGTTTGATAACAGCCATAAGCACCATCAATTTACAAACAATCTTTGAACAGTGATTTGGTCAGCAGTCGGCCACTCAAGTTGGAGATAAGCAGGCATTTAGAGACAACCTCAAAACACTGATGTTTGTTAACAAAAACTATTCGTTTACGAATAACACTAAAAAATTTAGACCTGTGATACGTGGAAAACAATCAACACAACATAGTGGCACCCTCTTGTGGAAACCTGGTGTACATCGTACGACACAAAGAGGATGGAGTAAAAGAGCGCGTTACTAACAAAATTACTCTTTAATAATGAATGTGATTTAGGAGCAATTTCAGCAAGTATTATTCCGTAGTATGTTTCCTCAAAAAACAGTTTCATGTCTACATGTGGAATTCAAGGTTAGGCACTAAACATCAGTGTTTTGATATCATCCCTTAGAAGAACTGTTCACACGCGTGACATGTGAAGTTCATAACTAATATTTGTGATGCTAAAATAATATTTAAGGTAATCCAATTACGGTTGCGTTGGCTGTTTGAATGCACACCAGCACATGTATACCAGTGTGTATAGTGTGTAGGGCAAATGGGCAGCACTGCTCACTGAATTATGTACATATTTATGCAATACTTAAATTAATATCACACATTACTAGTGTTGTGGAGCTGTACTAAAACATGTACATCGTTTTACTGATTATAGAAGCCAGTAAGTAGTTTTATGGTCAATCAGCTGTGGTCAAGGAATATATACATTGATAGTAAAAAATATAAACTATAATGAGCAACAGTGAGATAACATAACATGGCCAAACAAATGTGATTCTTAGCCAACAACCTCATAAAACCAAAGTTGTTCAGCACAGGTAAGTCCACCAGTACAACTGTGTATGAACTGCAGTGACAAATACCTGAACATTTTCAGTAATTGCCTTTAAATAGGCTTTGTGTCCATTTTCCATGGCAAAAGTTACATTGTAATAATTATTACGAAATGACACATCCCTAAATGCTGGCTGTGTTTTCTTCATAGTCTGTGTACACACAATTTTAAAATTTCATGTTCATAAATTTATACTTCTTAACAGTCATTAATTATCACTGGGGTTTGAGGGATAGTTTCTTAACGTATCAGATGGAACTAGTTTCAGTTGGCCTCAACCGTTTCACACCTAAATGAGAACTTTGTAAACAATGATATGATGATATAAACATATTATTGGTGTCAGTCCTGTGCCAGATAAAACTGCTTCTGGTCCCCCTCCAAAACAAAAATAATTTCATCCGATATCAGAGATTCACATTTTGGGATGGTCCCTAAGTCAGTCACTAGCACTTAAACTCAAATCAAATGAGCTGTCAGCACATCCTTATTTGAGATTTTATCTTATCTGACCTCTCACAAGAGCTGTTTCAAATCAAAAAATTGTGTCAGCCAGTTAAAAATTTAAACAAGCTCCAGTTGAAAAAAATACCTGCATGAAGCCAGTGCATTGTGGAATGTTTCATTCAGAGAGTGATTGTGATCAAATTCACAGTTAATATCGGTCAACAACATCCACCTCGACGAGGCTGTTTCGACAAATCCACCGTGTCCGACTGTAGCCGCCTGGTGGAATCGAGATAACCCTCCAACTCAATGATGCGTCTGACTGCCTCATAAAACGCCATGTCTACATTCGTTGCGTCCTTCGCACTCGTTTCAAAGAATGGGATATCTTGTGTAGCACACCAGGTGGCCGCCTCGTCTTTCGCTACACGCCGATTGGCAATGTCGATTTTATTCCCGAGAACAACAAACGGGAAATGTTCTGCGTCCGGAACGTCGGCATAGTGTAGAAATTCACTCTTCCACATTGGCAGGTTTTTGAAGCTGTTGGGGTCATCAACCGCAAAAGTGAGAAGACAGCAATCAGCCCCACGGTAGAACGGTGTCCGGAGGCTTCGGAAACGTTCCTGGCCCGCTGTGTCCCAGATCTGTAGGGTGAATGTAGTACCTCCAACGGTGATTTCTTTGTTGAGAAACTCGACACCGATCGTGTGGTACAACTGGGCATCGAACTTGTTGCTGACAAACCGGTTCATTAATGAACTCTTTCCGACACCACCGTCGCCTAGCAACACAACTTTGACAAGACGAGACTTGTTCCCCTTGCTCATGTTGATACTTTCATCTGTGTCAATCACGGCTCACTGACATTCATTTGAGCGAACACGTCGGTTTCGCGACAGAATTCTACATTGTTTTCATCCTTCCACACTTGCTGTGTTGTGTATGTCCACTTGGGCACTTGTTGGAACCACTGAGTTGATTCGTTCTTGTTCTACGACTTCAACTCAAGGAACCTAAAACACACAGGTCAAGTGTTCTAAATTTCTAATATCAACACAAATAGCAACTTGTTACAATAAGTGATTAATACAATGTTCATGTTAATAATACAATTTGCTTTGATGATGTATAGAATCAAGATACATATTAATAATAAATTTTAATCTTGCATGGACATAAAATAATATCAAACAGGTGGTACAGTAATAACTTAACATGTTTCAAAATCTGTTATGCATTTAGCATTGATTTAACCGCCACACATACATGGTGACTCTCTTGTGATTTGTATGATCCATAATTGGTCCATCTCTGGTCTCTAATGTTTAGCAGACAACACTGTCTCTGGTCTATAAAGTTTAGCAGACAACACTGTCTCTGGCCTCTAATGTTTAGCAGACAACACTGTCTCTGGTCTCTAATGTTTAACAGACAACACTGTCCATGGTCTGTAATGTTTAGCTGACAACACTATCTCTGGTCTCTAATGTTTAGCTGACAACACTGTCTCTGGTCTCTGTTTAGCTGACAACACTGTCTCTGGTCTGTAATGTTTAGCTGACAACACTGTCTCTGGTCTGTAATGTTTAGCTGACAACACTGTCTCTGGTCTATGTTTAGCTGACAACACTGTCTCTGGTCTGTAATGTTTAGCTGACAACACTGTCTCTGGTCTCTAATGTTTAGCTGACAACACTGTCTCTGGTCTCTAATGTTTAGCTGACAACACTGTCTCTGGTTTACATTTAGCAGACAGCACTGTCTCTGACATCTAGTTGGCTTAGCACAGTGCTGGTGCAGGTTAAAATTCATAAAATATTAATAGTTTGGACTGCACTGGTAATACTTAGTGGACTAAGCCCTAGACTAGTCTAGGGTCAGTAGGGCTACAAGCACCAATGGCCTAATTTAAAATAATAAATATTATGAATTAACTAGCACTGACAGCTAGCCCTCTGCATTTCACCATAAAACAGCGACTGCATATCTGGTATATATCGTTCATTGTTGTTCATTGTTAACCCGTTAGGACACACGCGTTAAAATAATAATTTTTTAAAACGTCACACTTGAAGTCACACTTGAATTTGAACGACAAAAATGCAAACTGCAAACAGCCGTCACGAAAAAGCGCGGTGACTGAAAATCAGGCTATTTAAAAAGGCAATTAATTATTTATTGGGTCAGGTTTAAGTTTCAGCCGAGGTTCAATCAAGACACAGAACTAGGAAGTAAAAATGTAATTATTGTTGGCGTCGCGCCGTCGATCAGTCTAGTCTGACTGTCAATAACATTCAACAATTATAAGTACTGGGGGCGGTAACATCAAACGACATAGATCTACCACGTACAGAGGATTATAAACACCGAACGCACAGCCGAATGTTACAAACTTACCTTAGTACATCAAAGCTGTCACACCAGCGTTCAAAAATCGTTAGGATGCCTCTATGCAATTAACATACACACTAGCATCGTACGATCTACCACAACTCTTCGTAAAGGCTATAACAATGACGTCAACCTCTGATCATGCGACAGCCCGTTCACGTGACATGTGCGGAAGTAATTCACTGTACGGTAGCTGCAGGGTGTAATACAATTTGTGTCGCGTCAAAAAGGGGAACCTGCAGGATCTCTGAGGGCGCTGATACGCAACTCGGGCGTATAATATATATGGCTCTGACTCGGGCCGATGACATAGTCGCGCTGTTTAAGCGCGCGCGTTGTTTATTTATCTTCAGTTCATCTTTGAATTCCTTTAGACTCCAACTGTTATCTACTGTAGCACAATTGAACCTCTCATAACATATTGCAGTATTTATTATTATTACTATAGAATGTATTGCCGCTTGAACCTCTCATAACATATTGCAGTATTTATTATTATTATTATTATTATTATTATTATTATTATTATTATTATTATTATTATTATTATTATTATTATTATCACAATTTCTTATTTCTAAGTCTCGCAAACCGCTTCTTCTCTATATACGACACCCGTCAATATTTAGAAATGCACGCAAGCATTAATCCTAGAAATCTGACTGCTCAAATGAACAGACCTTAATTACAGCAGGTGAATGTCGAAAAAGTTATTCATAAAAAAAGTTACACATTCCCATACGGGAAGTGTAATCGGCCGCACAACCAAGTTGACAGCGCGCGCACGATTTGTAGAGGCGTCTGGACAAGCACCGTTGTGTGTGTGTGTTGGCGCATGCGTACACTGGCACGACATTGACATTACCACGAAGTTGTGCTTTGCGGATTGACATAATCAGCTTCCGCCGGCCAATGTGAACGAAATAGAAGTGGATCCGTGATAAGCTATTTTTTCTCGTTTTCCACATCTTCGATCGCTTCATCGTCTTATTATTTATATAATTACTAATACGCTGTTTCATATATTGCTGTTGCAGGAAACGTCTAAGATGACAACGAGATCTGGACTACGAGCTCTTATATGCGTGCGTCACGGCGACCGGAACTCGAGGAAGCATTATTCGCGTACTTCGAGCTAAAGATAATACACACACACACACACACACACACACACACACACACACACACACACACACACACACACACACACACACACACACACACACACACACACACACACACACACACACACACACACACACACACACACACACACACACACACACACACACACACACACACACACACACACACACACACACACACACACACACACACACACACACACACACACACACACACACAACACACAACACACACACACACACACACACACACACACACACACACACACACACACACACACACACACACACACACACACACACACACACACACACACACACACACACACACACACACACACACACACACACACACACACACACACACACACACACACACACACACACACACACACACACACACACACACACACACACACACACACACACACACACACACACACACACACACACACACACACACACACACACACACACACACACACACACACACACACACACACACACACACACACACACACACACACACACACACACACACACATATATATTGATACAAGTCTTAACCTCCATATAACATATCACGAGTTGTGCTAATATTCACCCCATTAAGATGTTTAAGTTCGGCGCAGCTTGATAGTCATCGTGAATCCCCGTCGGAAACGTGATTGCGTGACTGCGATTTAGTTCCGTCACAAACTTGTCACGCAACCAACGGTTAAGGTCTGATAAATTTGCATGGACTGTCTTCTCTTCTCTTCCTCTTCCTCTTCCTCTTCCTCTTCCTCTTCCTCTTCTCTTCTCTTCTCTTCTCTTCTCTTCTCTTCTCTTCTCTTCTCTTCTCTTCTCTTCTCTTCTCTTCTCTTCTCTTCTCTTCTCTTCTCTTCTCTCAGATACTGGACGGGCCCTTTGCGGGGCGTTTAAAGTCCGAGAATTTGTGAGTCCACTGCAGGTTACACATTTACCCCCTGTGTGGGATCTTTTACTTCCCCTGGCATAGACACCCGATAGAAGGGACCATCGGCTTTTAGTGTCTCTTCCGAAAGACACAGGCAAATATGGGGCGGTAGGTGGGTTTGAACCACCGTCCTCTCGTCCGGCGCTCTACCACGCGACCACCGCTCCCCGAGTCCTCCGTAGCTTACGAGTGTCCTGAGGATCATGTTAGCGATACGCATATTGAAAGTCGTCCTTATAATTTTCGTCCGATTCATTTTTAAGGATGGTTTTCCTAAAGAGCACTTTATCATACCGTTTCACAAAGAAAAATAGCTCTTAAGAAAAATTCATCATAAAACAAAATTCATTGTTAAATTTAATGAGTTGTTTCAAAACGCAAATATTCATTGCCATATTACTGAGGATACTATTTCCACGATACACCAATGACAATGTCTCGTTGGCGCATCATGATGTTGATAGTTTTAGGGTGTTCAAGATGACTGTTAAGGATAACAAATTAAGAGCAAAAGCGGGCTTAAAAGCTCTTAACTTTGTTAGTAAAATGATCTCCTGAAGCACCAAGGTCTCAGGTCTCAAGTGTTTACTCCAAACAGCCCAAACTTCGGCTAACGCAGGAGTTTGTAATGCTTCTTGTACGCATGCGTTTGGTTGTATGTTTGTTGTAACTTGTTTGTTTGTTTGTTTTACAGGCAATTTAGGTGATTGGGTGTTGGGAAGGGGAGGTTCATTATTGCTGCTTGAAAAGCTATGGGATTTTCTATTTCAATAATGTGTGGTGGGATCATATTCCAAATGCGAATTGCACGGGGGTAAAAGGAGAACACTGCAATTTTGTTGCGACACCTGGTGGCGATGTAATGGCCACGCAAAGGTCGCAAGCAAAGGAGTCGAGATCCCTCTTCTGCAGTAGCCTGCCCCAACTGGCCCAAGGGCAAGGCCAAGGCGACCGTATCTGTGCATCCGAGTTTGGGTTGCACACTCACCTCTGACGTCACGGACGTCTTCGTCGCCTGCGACGGACTTCCACGAAAAAGAGAATGTGCATACATTTATACACTATGCCCTTATAGCAATTAATACATTTGTATTGAATGTTTAACTTCAACGATAAGTATGCTTTTTTTGCAAATCTGTGCTCATATAGAAGCGTCGTTGTTATCAAAATTGTATGCTCAAGATTTTAGTCTGAAACATGTATCCTTTTAAAGCCTATTTTAATTTGAGACATCTGCTAAATTAACATATTCAAATTTACTTGACATTTGACGTGTATGCCTTGTATTGAATATGCGTGGTGCAGGTAAGTGAAATGTAAACGGTTTTTAATTTTAAAAGTGCCAGTTCAAGACTTTGGTCTTTAGGAACTCCTTTTGTTTCACCTTTAGACGGGAATTATTGATATCCCATGCATAGTGCAGTACTCCTCAGCGCCACGAAATTCTCACAATTGTTTCTCAACCACGGGAGTGTCCAGCCATGTATGCTGCCTGTGGACTGTGGTCATCGCGTAGTGGGCAATGCTGTTGTAGATATGGGCACTTTTGCCCATTTCGTATTACGTACTAGATTTATAAAGCGCTCATTTCATACGTTATTTCATAGCTCAGAAGCATTACACACAATCTATAATTAATTGTAATTTTTTTTACAGTAAAACAAATAATAAAATGTTATCATAAAAAATATGATAAAAGACTGACAAATGAAATGTCGAAAAGCCGTGTATACCCGCACTTATACGTGCGCTCGGGCACACACACTGTCACCGATCAGACAATGCCGTGTTGCCAGTCATCAATATACTCGTGAGTGGTACAGACTTTAGATTTGCTACACCCATTCCACAGCGGCACACGGCCAGACGAAGTGCTCCAGAAGGCAACGTGACCGATCGATCGGGTCGCCCAGTAACAGAATAAAAGTCGTGCAACTTGTGCGCAGTGTAGAATTGAATACATTTTCATTCTGGAAGAATGTCGCAGCTTTAGAATAATGCAAATATGCCAGTTGTTCCTTCCGTTCCTTCCATACACATTAAATGTTACGCGTAAATGCTACGTTCTTACCGTTGCCTTTCCATTGTTCTATCCTTACGATGCTGTTCTTACGTTGTCAACGGAATCAATTACAGTTGTGAACTGATGTTTAATACTTTAAAACCGGTTTACATAATATGCAAAAAAAAAACAGTGCTGAAATCCCAGTCGTCTGTATTTGCTTAAATTCAACAAATCAGGTAAACTTTGTCAACAGAGAACGGTCTTCAGAATTGTCGTTATATATGGCGACTGAGTAAATTGTAAAGAGCGCGTGCGCGTATATGAGCGGGTTGACATGCGCGCGCGCGTGCGTGCGTGCGTGCGTGTGTGCGTTCGCCTATAGGTGAATACACGTTTCATCGCATTCCGTTGCCAACCTATTCAAATAATACTTTTTTCCAAATGTTTTTTTCTTCAAAAATTTTTAAAAATTGTAAATCAGTGTACACTTTCCATCTTTGTATTCGACAGAGTTGCAGTATGGACCATCCAATGATGGAAACTATTCACCTTCGCCTTCACCTTCGCCTTTGTATTCGTATTCGCCTTCGTATTCGTCTTCGTTCCCCATGCGGTCTGCGCAGAAGATTGAAGACAATGATTTATAACGGAACCAGAAGAAATGTCAGTGTAATACACGGCCATGAAAGTGTGTGTGTGTGTGTGTGTGTGTGTGTGTGCGTGTGCGTGTGCGTGTGCGTGTGCGCGCGCGCGTGCGTGCGTGCGTGCGTGCGTGCGTGGGTGCGATAGCATATTTTTTCCAACATATTGATAACGCACTCAAGACTGCCGTCATAGGTCGTGAGCTCTCGTGATTTAATATCGACATTGCCGGCTTCCAAGGGACTTGACTGACCGACGGCGGTTCTGTACGAGTCAAGCTATATGATATTTTGGCAAAGGAAACCTAAGGACGTATTAAGGCGAAACAACGTTGGGTTTCCTGTAACGAACTCGCCCTTGACTGATGTCGAATTGTCTTCCGATGTCGCGGAGGTGATTCTTTTTCTCCGAACCTCGGCATCGGCAGCCTCAGTCAATATTCGCGTTGTCTTTTGCTACAACTCTCTGTTCAATACCGGAAGAGAGAAAACAATTCTACGAGGTTCTACAAGGAACTATGTCCAAAACAGCAAACGCCGATAGGCTGTACTTACAAGGAGGCTTCAACACTCTAACAAGACCAGACATTGACGCTTGGCTACCTGTTTAGGAATGATCGGCACTGGCAAGATGAATGAGAACGAAAAAGGCTGCTGTAGTGTTGCTGCTACTTCGGATTGTCCGTGCGTAAGCGCCATGATGTCTTATGCAGACACCCGAGGTCACACCAATGGCAGCAACGGGATGTTGGCATTATCAATTGGACGAATCTCAGAAGCGCCTCAAGAACATATATAGCTATCATAGACCAGACTGTGCACGGGTCGCTCCTTGCGGTGAGCAAAGTGCGAGTCATGCCCAAGCATTACAAGACGACGGGACGCCCACTCATCAGTTGTGACCAAGTAAGAGAAAAGACGCAGAGTCGCAGTTGAATTTCAGACTGTGCAGTGGTCACGACATTTGCCTTACTGCAGCTGCTAGGAACTGTGGAGAGCAACAGAGGCCACTCGTTATTGTATTCGTCCACCTAGCGAATTCACTTGATCTGATGAGCAGAAATGGCCTTTATCGAACACTGTAGAAGATATGTTATCCCCCATGACTGCTGGGCATAATCACATCCTTCCATGAGGACATGCGCAGCACTTTCATCTTCATGCGCGCGACCTCTGATGCCTTCTCACTAAGCAGTGTAGTGAAGCAGGGCTGCGTTCCGGCCTAGACACTCTTTGGGGTCTTCTTTTTCATGCTCCTCCAATATTTATGTGAAGACAAATGTACCTCTGACTGAAGACTGTGTGTCTGTGAACTACCGTTGCATATTATTATCTGCGACATTCCTCGAACGATGCATATATTCCATCCATGTGCACATAATCTCAGTTGCAACTCAATTATTGGTGGAAATGCACGTTCCTATATACCGATGTTACAACATACATTACTGTAATCAGGCAAGAATTAAACCTACAGCGCGCATTCATCATATTCAACAAATCCATTCATGTTCTCATGAACAACGAGGTAACACAACTCTTTCAGCTCGACGTACCTTCACATAATGGGCCCGTAAAATCAGTTGTACATTCGCAAAAATATTGTTTGTGTCTTTCATTGCACGTCCCGGAGTTCAAACACGGATTTGAGGTACAGAGATGATCTGTATGTGTAATAAAAACGAACACATTTAGAATGAAGTTGTACACAGTTGTGGAAATAATTATGTATTGCGTGAGTTTTTCACTGAAATGTGCAAGGTGGCACTGTAGTTTGACAAACAAGCATTCCAATTTGAAATTATATAATACCCGTGACAATGTTCATCAATTTGAAAGAATAAAGCATTATTTCCCAATTAATAAATTACGACTCAATCGACGTTTCTATCGACATCGGCGGACTTCATCAGGAACTGAATCGTCATTGCTCGCCAGGTGGCGTGGCGAACAGTAAGTCACGTGTGGAACAATCTGCTCCCAGCGCTACCATCTTTCATTGGAATAACTAAAACGAACTGGTATCAGGTTTATTGGCCCCGCTATCATATCGGAATTGTATATCATTTGTCAATTGTTAATCGACTCTTATGTTTATGCTTGTATGTACGATTCATTTTATTCCAAATAAATCCCACCTACCTATGTTACAGTAGCCCCACTTGCGATCTTTGAGAAAATCATAGGTGGTGGCGCACCATGGAATCTTTGGAGTATAAATATATGTAAAGGAGAGATAAGTCTTTTAGTGTAAACAGTTGTTTAACTCCTGTGTACATTAAAAAAATATCGTATGTTAGCTTGAACAGCATATGTATTATACATAGTATACATTATATATATAATATATATATCATAATATATATATATATAATATATATATATATATATATATATATAAAAGAGAGACAAGTCTTTGATGTAAACAGTTGTTTAATCCTGGTTACATAACAAAATATGTATAACTAGCTAATGTCATTAACTATGTATATATTATATACATATTGTATATATATATATATATATATATATATATATATATATATATATATATATATATATAGTATAATTAACGCTCAGTACCAGTGTAATATACATTACTATAATCAGGCAAGATTTAAACAGCAAGCATTCATTATATTCATCAAACGAATTCATGTTCTCATGAACAACGAGGTAAAATAAATCTGTCAGCTCAACTTACCTTCACATGTTGCTCCCGTATAACCAGCTGTACACCCGCATCGGTACCTTAGGTGTTCTTCAAAGCACGTTCCGCCGTGCGAACACGGATTTGAGATACAGGGATGAGCTGCATGTGTAGTAGAAATGAAAACGTTTAGAATGAAGATACACACATTTGGGGAAATAATTATGTATTGCCTGAGTTTTTCTCTGACACTTGCAAGACAGCATCGCCGGCCTTCACCGGGAACTGATTTAAACAGCAAGCATTAATTATACTTCATCAAACGAATTCATGTTCCCAAGACCAACGAGGTAAAACAAATCTTTCAGCTCAACTTACCTCCACACGTTGGTCCCGCATAACCAGCTGTACAGCTGCATCGGTACCTTCGGTATCCTTCAATGCACGTTGCGCCGTGCAAACACGGATTTGAGCTACATAGATGAGCTGCATGTGTAGTAAAATGAAAATGTTTAGAATGAAGATACACACAGTTGGCGAAATAGTTATGTATTGCCTGAGTTTTTCTCTGACAACTGCAAGACAGCATCGCGGGCCTTCACGTGGAACTGAATCTTCACTGTTTGCATTATGGCGGTGGTGAGCATAAGTCACGTGTCAGTGAAGATTCAGTTCCTGACGAAAGCCGGCGATGGCAGTCGAGACGTCGATGTGAGTCGAAATGAATTCGTTGTGAAACCAGGAATCTTGCTTTAATATATAACACTTTTATCACTTACTGAATATCATTCAGTTAGCGAAAAAGCAAGAAGCAACATATGCTTCGGTTATTATAATTAATTATACTCAAATTAGGGTATATTAATTAATTATAATATCATGCACCCACACACAATTTAATGATATATCAACGTAGTATTACCCGTTTGTAGATGCATTTAATCCTTCAAGGTCATATTAGTGAAAACATTAGTTTTAACATTGGCAAAATGAACACCGCAATAACAACACACTATTTAAGTGCTGCGCGTGCGCGTGCGCGTGCGCGTGCGCGTGCGCGTGCGCGTGCGCGTGCGCGTGCGCGTGCGCGTGCGCGTGCGCGTGCGCGTGCGCGTGCGCGTGCGCGTGCGCGTGCGCGTGCGCGTGCGCGTGCGCGTGCGCGTGCGCGTGCGCGTGCGCGTGCGCGTGCGCGCGCGTGCGCGTGGCGTCGTGCGCGTGTGTGTACCTACCTATGTTACAGTAGCCCCACTTGCGATCTTTGAGAAAATCATAGGTGGTGGAGCACCATGGTACTTTAACTGTGGTAAATTCAGTTGTACAATTATGGTAAATTTTCCAATAAGCCTTGAAAGGAAGTACACATTTGTTGCCACGCATTGTGTACATTCCTGAAAAGTATAAATAAATAAAAAACAATTGTTCATATTAACACAGATATGATAATTTGGCGAATACAATCAATTATGTTTAACTACTAATATCATATAAAATTATTTATATATATATATATATATATATATATATATATATATATATATATATATATATACATATACATATACATATACATATACATATACATATACATATACATATACATATACATATACATATACATATATATAATACATGCATACATACATACATCATACATACATACATACATACATACATACATACATACATACATACATACATACATACATACATACATACATACATACATACATACATACATACATACATACATACATACATACATACATACATACATACATACATACATACATACATACATACATACATACATATACATACATACATACATACATACATACATACATACATACATACATACATATCAGCCTAACGTACGCATCATATATTTTCAAATGTCACCAGGATGTCATAACTGTTTACAAAGATACATATTTGGGGTAATAAATATAAAATATTCCCGGAATATCAGGCATACGGGATATAAATACCATAGTGACAGCCCGACATATTGGACTAAAGGCTTTAAAAAGGCTAAGAAACCTCTGATAGCCGCCCATTGCAAACTGATGAAATGGTCATAACTCAGAAACTATTTGTCCCAGAGGGATGAATGAGTGGTCTTTCTCCACACAATTAAGGTTGTCCATTGAAAAACATGGATTTGCAATCTTCTCTGGCGTCTAGGTCAGGTATTTACAGAAATTCAATAAGGCCGTCCATACCGATGATAAGGAAATCATAATTTTTTTCTAGCGAGATGACTGAGATGTATTTGCCTACTAAATCAAGACTGCCGCATTTAGTACTGGGGACTTCAGTGGTGTCTGAGGTCTAGATTTCAGAAATCCAAAACGGCCAGCCGCCCATAGCAACCAGCAGACATTTTTCCACGGCGATTTCTAAACAATGATTTGAACTAAAGGGATGACTGAGGTGTATTTCCCGACTAAATCAAGGTCATCTGCTTCTTTAACATTTCTTAGGTCGTGGTTAAGGGGAAATATTTGGAGGAAGAATTTAGTAACTTGACATATATCAAGGTTCTACGATGGTTCCCTTAAATCCCTTGTCGGCCATCGATATTTTTGATTGGAACTGACAGTGCTCTGTGATCCCGCCGATATGTCACAGGTCAAAGGTTCACCATCATCATCATCATT
Source organism: Ridgeia piscesae (assembly GCA_025642075.2). Classification (NCBI taxonomy): domain Eukaryota; kingdom Metazoa; phylum Annelida; class Polychaeta; order Sabellida; family Siboglinidae; genus Ridgeia; species Ridgeia piscesae. The sequence goes on from JAODUO010000133.1 coordinate 246,309, forward strand.
GTGCAGCCGTAGTGTCCCGTGCTTGGGCGAATATCTTCCACATCTGCCTATATTGCGCTATCCTCTGCCAGATGGCACCCTTCTAGTAGTCGTCAAATTCGTCTCTCCACTGTTTCGCCGGCCTTCTTCTAGGTCTCTTCCTTTCGTTCGGTTTCCAGGTCGCAGTGTCCATCAGTTATCTCGTTTTCTGCAGACGTGCCCTGCCCAAGTCCGCTTCCGCCTTCCGACTTGTTCAATCACGTCTGTGATCTTTGTCTTTTCTCTTACCCAGATATTTGTTTTCTGCCCCGGTATGGGATGTTTAACATACTACCTTCCATCTTTGTTTGTGCGGCTGCTAGCTTATTCTTTGCTTGGCTGATGAGTGGCCTTGGTTTCGCGCGTATGTCATTGCTCGAAGTATGTATGAGTTGTAGACTTGGCTTTTGAAAGCCAATGTTACCCTTGAAGATGTCGCGGTGCTTGGCGAATGCTTCCATCCAGCCGTGATTCTTCTTTGAAACTCCTTGTCTTGTTTTTAGTCTGTGGTGCTGTATATATGTCCGAGATTGATGTAACTTTCAATGTTCTCGATTTAAGTGTGATTGACATATATTGGTGTATCGTTTTGTTTACTTTCATCATCTAATTCCTGTAGCATTTATTGTACTTCGCGTGTTGTATTGGCGCACATGAGTATGTCGTCGGCGAAGCGTAAATGACTAAGATATTCGCCGTCTATCTTCACGCTTCTGGTTTTCCAAGTCAGTCGTCGGATAATGCTTTCGAGTGTTGTCGTAAACAGCTTGGGCGATATTATTATCTCCCTGGTTGTACTCCTCTCCTGATGTTGATCTTGTTGCTTTCTTTGTGCAGATGTGGCTGTTGGTGTAGATAGTCTTCATGAGTTCGATGTACACATGTTCTATCCCCCTGTTCTTGACGTAAGGTCAGTACTGCTTGAGTTTGCAATGAGTCGAAGGCTTTCTCGTAGTCGACGAGATATTATATGCTTGCACGTCTCCTTCAGTTAATTTACAACGTGGATGTGGTCTGTCGTTGAGTATCTGCTTCTGAATCCAGCTTGCTCTCGTGGCTGGTTTTCTTCGAATGTCTTCTCAAGCCCTTTCGTTAGTATTTTCATGAGTACTTTATAGATGTTTGATTGTAGACATATCGGTATGTAATTCTTGATGTCTTTCTTATTTTCCTACTTGAAGATTATCACCCTCTTAGCGTTCTTCCACGTTGTGGGTATTAATCTTTCTGACAAATATTTAGTGAACAACTTAGCAAGTGTCTTCGAGATGGTGTCTTCTCCTGCTTTCAATGTTTCGAAATTTATATGGTCGCTGCCTGTTGCTGTCCCATTGTTCGTATCTCGTAGTGCTACTTATCTGTGGTACCTCTTTTGAGTCAACGTGGACTCTGTCCACTGTCGCATAGCTCGGTGTAGGGTATCTCTATTCGTTCTATGATCTTATCTTGATCATGGATTTCTCTACCCTGTTTGTTTAGGAGTGTGATCAATATGTCTTGGCCTAGCTTCTTATATTTCTTGCTTATGTCACAATCAGTTATACTGATGGGCATGGTTATCAGCTGTAGCTATATAGTACTGTTGTCATTTATTAACAAAAAGGTTGTCATTTTACTTTAAAGAGTGTCTGAGCTTTTCGGTTTGGGTAAAACTGAGGACATCGTGCAGAAGAGTTACTGGTAAGGTGGACAGATTATGCTCTATATGTACATTTTGAGCTGTGCCAGTAAAAGTGTAGTTAGTTTCTTTATATAATAAACCAGTTGTAATTCACCGACAATCTAACCTTTCTTTTCAAGAGAACGTATTGGAACTATGTATGTATATACCCCGTATAATTAGTGTAACGTTTGTAACGTCAGATAACAATAAGAATGACTTTATTTCAGGCAAAATACAACATGTCGATTCTGCAGTCCCAGCATGGTTCGTTATCAGCCCCGTAGCACGGTGTCCGGCAAAACTCGGTGTCACACACTGAAATGTTTGTCCTGGTTAATTTAACGATTCCGTGACATCTCCCCTCTTTCAAAGTTCAAATCGAACCACGTAGTGTTACTCAAATTTTACCGGCCGACGGACTGCTCGGCCACACCTGGTATACACCGCCGACTAATTCAGTCCGGCGGGAACGTCCACTGGCAGCTAGACGTCATCACCTGGACCGTCCGGCGGCAAGATTTCGCCTGGATCCATCAGGCTCATTGTTGGGCACTGGTGGAAGCACGTTCGGCACACCTTGGAGGTGCTTTCGATTTCTGCGATAGCAGATACCTGCACCGGTTTCACAATATATGACCGGCTCTCACTTCTGAACACAGTGCTTGGTGTCGACCACTGCTTCGATCTCCCCATCCATTTTCAGCAACACTGGTTCGCCATTTTGTAACGGCGGTAATTTGCGTACACCATGTCGCCGATCGTACCATCGCTTAACCCTTCTGCACACGGAGTTTGGATTCACCAACTGGTTGGTTGACATCGACAATAGGTTCTCTCATAACGGGCATCTGTGGCGAGTTACAATTTGTGCCATGGTGATACCCCTGATTCACAGGGGCCGCATTTAAAAGTTTTACAGACTTTATCCCCGGTTAAGGAGGGTTTCAAATTTTCGCGTCTGCAACTCGTTGCCAGACACATTCTCTTGCGGAAATTTTGGTTTGTATGTATGTTGAGGAAGCACCATGATTTAATTTTTGTTGTCCGACTTTTTTCGTTTTTATCCCCCAAAATAAATTTTGGTAAATGGTCGACGTCTTACAGTTTAACGTTAATTTAAGGTTTCATCCCCGCTAAGTATATGACGAGTACCCATTTCCAGGGGAAAAATACCCTTTTGTGCCCTTTTCGGGTATTAACCCGACAAACTATTGGGCAGACAAATATCAGGCGACAAGGTTATGTGCCATACAGGACCATGGGATATTCTGCTGGTCCACCACACCTTTAAAAGATACAGTTTTACCAGATCCTTTTGGGTAATGTGCACGCCTTTAACTGATATAAATGTTTCAAGCGTTTCCAGCTGTATACAAAATAATCCTTGTGTTTGTTGGGGATGTCAATCCTTTTTAAAAATGGTTTACCTTAATAGGTTTGGCATGGCAAACTATGTGCTATATCAAACCAATCAATTTCGAAATTTCGGGTAGGGGCTTCTAAAGTAGCCATCTTGTACTAAACTAATATTTTTTCATTTTTTAAAATTTTTTTGGGAAAAAAGTAATTTTCCCTGTCCAAAATTTTGTTCTGTAATGATATAAGCAATATCAACTTGAAACTGGTTAACAGATAACAATAATTTTTTGTTCGCCCATTTTTTCAAAAAAAAACCCCTACCTTTTGTATACAAATTTACTTATTTAAAATTTTTTAACAAGTTCATTCTTTAGCTCTTGTACTAAAACAAAAACATTTAGGTGTAAATTGGGTTTAGGACTCCCATTGGGAAAGAAACCCGAATTTTTGGGAAAAAAAATTGTTTTTCTATTTTTCTTTTGGTTTTTATTCTGGGCTAAATACAAATGTTGCCATTCAAAATTTATCATTATTTTTTGGGGAACCCTATACGAGCTGTAGCTTATCTAGCAACAAATGATGATTAATAAGATCAAACGCTTTGCTAAAGTCTAGCATTACAACTCTGACATAAGAATTCAATTATCTTCGCCTTATACCACATATGAACCAGTTCGACAAGAACGTCTGTTGTGGACGTTCCGCTAATTCCCCCAAATTGCTTAGCATCAATTTCACCTTCAATTGTTTCATCCACCCATTTCATTATTATTGATTCAAACACCTTGGCAGCTATTGGAGTTAGTGAAATTGGTCTAATGTCTTTTTCAATCGACACAGGGGGGCTTGTTTTTGGCAACGGTATTACATTGGCCATTTTCCATTCCATAGGGAGTACACCTTCTCTTAATGAATTGTTAAAAATAGCAGTTAATGGAGGGGCGAGAACATTTGCATAATTTCTTAACACCCATGCAGGGATGTTGTCAGGCCCAGTAGCCTTGTTGGCTTTAACACTCTCCAAGGCTTTAAAAGTAGTACATACGCTTATCACATACTGATCCGGCAGTTCCTCGTTAACGTCGAACACCTTGTGACTCTTATTTAACCGAGGCAAATGGTCACTCACAGACACAAAGAAATCATTCATTGTATTGGCCAGTAAGCCACAATCACCATCCGTTGTTTTGTTAGCTAGACCTTGCATGCATGATTTGCCATTTGTTTTAAGTCCCATTATTGTTTTCATATGCTTCCACCAATCGTGGGATCCCGATTCATGCATTGCTGCAATTTGTGTTTGGTAAAAATTATACTTAAGTTTCGAAGCGGCTCGGTTGACCTTATTACGCAATATTTTTGCTTGATTCAAATCACCACTCATGTGAGCTCGCTGTCTTTTACGAACTAAGTCTCTGAACCAGTCTGTGACCCATGGCTTATCAGCCGTATGCCTCGTAACAATTTTAGTAGGAAAGCATATTTCCATCAGGTTGCAAATAACCATTTGATAATATGAATACTGATCTGCACATGAATCAAGTCTAAATAGGGGTTCCCATTTGATGGCTGATAAAGCCATACTGAATGTGGCTTTTCCATCGCTTGAACGTCGTTCTGGCACGTTGATCGGAGTTTCGGATGTCCCCATCTCGGTGTTGACGTGGCGACAATTGTTCTCTCATAACGGGCAGTCGTGTGGCGAGTTGACGACCCATTAGTGCCACTGCCGGTGATACGCTGATTGCACAGGGGGGCGACGCATAATAGTGCAACAGACTTATCTCCAGTTCGTCGAGGTCTAGCAATCTTTTCGCCGTCTGCACAGCTCGCTCTGCCATCCCATTCTCTTGCGGAGAATATGGGTTTGTGGTATGTTGAGCGAAGCACCATGATTTCGCGAATTTCCTGAATTCGTCCGAGACGAATTGTCTTCCGTTGTCTGATACCACCACATCCGGAATACCATGCGTGGTAAATACGGTCTTGACGTGGCTGATCACGCAGTCAGACGTTAGACTGGTCAATTGTTTGATTTCGATCCTGCGCGAGTAGTAGTCGATGATGACGAGATAGTCATTTCGCTTGTAGTGGAAGATATCCATGTCGACTTTTCCCATGGTCTTCCGGGTAGTTCAACCGGACGAAGAGTCGGTCGATTGCGTCGGCAAATATCACAGCGATCGACAAACGTCGTTATGTCGCGACTGATACTAGGCCACCAGATGGCACTGGCTGCTGGTAGCACGCAGAGCCTTAGATAGATAGAGTTTGGCCATTGACGTACCGATGTTTGATTGGTCGATGGATGTGGACGCCATTTTCGGTCTAATTTATAGCGTCTTCCAGCAGTATAGCATATAATGCCTTGCTGTTCTGCTTGGGGATGCTCTAATAACAGCATTTAAATTATATGGATTCACTTTTGATAGGAAAATATTAGAAGCATGGGAAAGTAATGTCAGTCGTGAGGGATGGAAAGCAAAGCCAAGAATTTCGAAATTGTGCGAGGTAGGTGACGACATAATTTTACGTAGCCGTAGCCTACTAATAGTACTAACGAGCAGTAATATAGTCATTCGAAATTTCTCGTGTGAACAAACAAGGTACATGTTTCCATACGATGCCTAAATGCCTATCGTTCATGTAATGATATAAGCAATTTATACTTTGAAACTGGTTAGACTTAGAGTGAAGCACCTATAATTTTATAAGATTAACAAGACCAAAATACCAAAAAAATTATTATCAAGAAAACACACCAGCCCCGTCACCGTTGTGTATATCAAACCGGTTTGCCACGTTTTAAAATTTGTTACATGCTTATACGTTCATTGCTTTTTGCTCTCTGTGACTGTAAAATAAACATATCGATTGATTGGTGTATTGGTTGAATAGGACTGTCACAGTAGGTGTCGTGATTATGAATCAGAATGGGGTTGGTGGAAAATAAAACTTGTTTTTCTGTTTTGCTCTTTGGTTTTGATTCAGTAGCAAAGGCATAGAGGAGGTACAGGAATGTATGTATAATGCAAAGTTGTATCATTTTTTGGTTGGTCGCTAGGTGGCGTAAGGTGGTACATGTTTATTTTCACTGCTCCTTTCAAATTATACATTTGAAATCCCAAATTCTGCATTTCTGTGTTTGACATTGATGCAGCTTAAAGACCAACACCCTGCTTTATTTGGATACGCAGACACTCTTGTAAATTATACCAGTTACGCCGCCGAAATTGTACGTTTATAACATTGTGGGCGATAATACAACCCGATTTAATTTTTCGCGCCAGTACAGTCACCATACAAAGACAGGGTAAACTTTATAAACTGTTGACTAACAGGCCTTTTCAAGACGTTTTCTTTATACCCAGAAATGGGAGTGAAGACCTCTGAACATTTCATTTGCACGGGCACTAAACGTCTTATTATATTGCACAGGCTTGCTGAGCCTGAGCGCGAAAAATTAAACGGTCTGTATTTAGCCTTTTAAATAGATTATTGTATCAACTTGATTATGTCTATGTGATATTTTTCAATGCTTTATTTTATATACATATAATTTTTAATTAACAACTGGTTATATATAATATTGTTTTATATTTGAGAAGTAGGCTGATTTAAGGTCAACACAATTTTATAATCAGTGTGACCTCTCATCTATTTATTTATAATTTTATTAAGTTTTAGTGCTGTTGAACCATACAGCGCATTGGGACATTTACACTATTTTATAACATCTGATTGTTCTCAAGCTCTTACTATTTTATGATACACTAATTTTACAACTTGAGCAGATTTTTGTCAAATGTCACCACTGTTCTTATTCAGTGTTTTACTGTTATGCTGTTCAGCAGCTTCTAGAAGCCATGATTTTACCTTATGTAGCAAACTGGCGCACTGGTCAGATGTCATCTCAACGGCCTCAAAATATATAAGTACACAAGAATCATTAACATATCTACATAGTCTGCCATGCCTTAATCTCTGTTTCAACCGAAAATTACTGCCAATCCCCCGTTCCACGCCAACATTTAAATTGGCATTGATCCTGCTGCTAGCTGGTGATGTAAGTCTAAATCCTGGACCTGTGGTCAGGCACAACATTCGCCTGGCCACCACTAACATTCGTTCCATTCGTGATAAAACTGCCTCTCTCACTGATCTTATAATTTCGAAAACAATTGATATCCTTGCTGTCACTGAGACCTGGCTCAGACCCCATGACACAGCCTCATGTATTGCCGACATTTCGCCTCCCGGTTACGTCATCCACCATAAACCACGACCAGTTGGTCGAGGTGGTGGTGTTGGTTTTCTTGTTTCAAAACAGTTTAAAGTAAACCTTCAGCCCAGCCTTAACTATACCACCTTTGAGTCAAGACTGGTTTCTTGTGTGTTATTCCGTTGTAATGTTAACTTTTTCAACATAGAGGAACACTCCTTTTTTCCAGTTCGCCACGGTTCCAGTTTGGCTTGCAATAAACGAAACGAGAAACTTCAAGTCGACGAAATACAGGCTGCTTTTCGCCGCTTACACACACACACACACACACACACACACATATATATATATATATATATATATATATATATATATATATATATATATACATATATATATCATCATATACATACACACAAATAATAAAACACTTATATTACAATATGTTTACTTCATATTAGTTCAGTTTTATTTTACATTAAAATTGTTTTACACAGAATATCATTATACATTCGATATATCATTTAATTCATAGTCATGAATCAAATATATACACTGCAGTTAACGTTACAATAACGAAATAAAGAAACACTGTTTTACAATATGTTTACTTCATATTACGTTCAGTTTTATTTTACGATTAAAATTGTTTTACACAGAATTTGAACTCGAATTCTTTAGATTCGTAGTCTAGTCATGAACTCAAATACGTATGACACTGCAGTTAACGTTACAATAACGACAACGTAATACAACTTATTTTTGTATTGTCGAGTGTTGCACATCAATGTCCCCGAGTTACTCACCTTTGGAGTGCGGGGCGGCATTCACATGGAATACTGAAAACAAATGATTTGTTTAGATAATGTCTCCGGTTTATATTATATATATATATATATATATATATATATATATATATATATATATATATATACATATATATATAACATGTTTATCTCTTTCTCATATATATATATATATATATATATATATATATATATATATATATATATATATATATATATATATATATATCATCTCGCCATCTCGAAGACCTGTACACCAAATACTTATAATAAAGACGAATATCCACAGCGTGGAAGAACGCTAAGATGGTGATCATCTTAAAGAAGAGAAATAAAAAACCTCGAGAATTACAGACCGATATGTCTACTATCAAATGTCTATAAAGTACTCACGAAGGTACTAACGAAAAGATTAGACAAGACACTCGAAGAAAACCAGCTACGAGAGCATGCTGGATTCAGAAGCAGGTACCCAACGGCAGACCACATCCACGTCGTAAGCCAACTGAAGGAGAAGTGCCAATCATATTATATCCCACTCTGCATCGCATTCATCGACTACGAGAAAGCCTTCAACTCAGTGCAAACTCAAGCAGTACTGACCTCGCTTCAAGAGAAGGGGATAACATATGTGTACATCGAACACCTGAAGAATATCTACACCAATAGTTCGATGACAGTCCACCTACACGAAGAGAGCAAAAAGATCGACATCAGGAGAGGAGTACGACAGAGAGATTCCATATCGCCCAAGCTGTTTACGGCAGCACTCGAAAGCATATTCCGACGAGTGACTTAGGAAACCAGAAGCTTGAAGTTAGACGGCGAATACCCTATTCTACTTCGCCTGGCGGACAATAATTATACTCAAATGCACTAATATACCACATGAACTCCACCAAATGCTACATGAATTAACTGAAGCAATTGAGAATCTCGGTCTGAAGATGAACAAATGGAAGACAAAGTTGATGATGGAAAACGTCACACCAATATATGTCAACAACACAACACAATTATGAAAGCTACATCTACCTGGGACAGAGACACAGCACCAAAGGCAAAAACCAAGACAATGGACATTCAAAGAAGAATCACGGCCGGATGGACAGCATTCGCCAAGCACCGCGACATCTTCAAAGGGTATCATTGGAACATGGTTGAAGAGACAACTCTACATCTCATGCATACTTCCAGCAATGACATGCGGCGCGGAAACATGGGCACTCACAAACCAAGCAAAAAGCTAGCAGCCGCACAAAAAATGGAAAGGAATATGTTAAATAACACATACCGGGGCAGAAAAACAAACTTCTGGGTAAGAGAAAAGACAAATGTCACAGACGTGATTGAACAAGTCAGATGACGGAAGTGAACCTGGACAGGGCACGTCATCAGAATACGAGATAACGATTGACATTGCGTATATCTACCTGGAAACCCTACGAAAAGAAAAGACCCGGCGAGACGTTGGAAAGACGAACTAGACGACTATTTGAAGGGTACCATCTGGCAGAGGATAGCGCAAAATAGGCAGATGTGGAAGCAGCATGCTGAGGCCTTCGCCCAACCACGGGACACTATGTCTATTATAGCTGCACAATGATAATGATGCTGAATAATGGTATATATATGTGTGTGTGTGTGTGTGTGTGTGTGTGTGTGTGTGTGTGTGTGTGTGTGTGTGTGTGTGTGTGTGTGTGTGTGTGTGTGTGTGTGTGTGTGTGTGTGTGTGTGTGTGTGTGTGTGTGTGTGTGTGTGTGTGTGTGTGTGTGTGTGTGTGTGTGTGTGTGTGTGTGTGTGTGTGTGTGTGTGTGTGTGTGTGTGTGTGTGTGTGTGTGTGTGTGTTGTGGGTGTGTGTGTGTGTGTGTGTGTGTGTGTGTGTGTGTGTGTGTGTGTGTGTGTGTGTGTGTGTGTGTGTGTGTGTGTGTGTGTGTGTGTGTGTGTGTGTGTGTGTGTGTGTGTGTGTGTGTGTGTGTGTGTGTGTGTGTGTGTGTGTGTGTGTGTGTGTGCATCTGGGAGGATAGCGCAAAATAGGCAGATGTGGAAGCAGATGCTGAGGCCTTGCCAACACTGGACACTATGTCTATTATAGCTGCACAATGTAATGAGGGAAAAGTGGTTTAAAAATAATTATATATATATATAATATATATATATATATATATATATATATATGTATATAATACACTTGATGCGCCAGGCTTGCTGTTGAAAATGCGTAGTTTTTCTTTTGTAATTCACGTCATCATGTTCCAACACCCTGGATGTTCCAGGTGCATATACTATTTTTCTTATAACTCAGACACAGGAATAATGAATTATTGCATATTATTACAGTAAACAGTCATGACATTACATTCCCATGACTTTGTATTAATATTCTTGTGACACTGAACAAGAAGTAACACGACGTCGTCTCTAAGCATAATATAAGTTGACAACATATAGGTTCATCGTACCTATCGCTTGGATGAACACGAATGCAATCACAGGTAACAACATTTTCTTATGGGTGTTTTCCTGACGTCCAACAAACTGGCCTAAAATATAAAAAGAAATCACGATGAAAACGTGTGTGTGTGTGTGTGTGTGTGTGTGTGTGTGTGTGTGTGTGTGTGTGTGTGTGTGTGTGTGTGTGTGTGTGTGTGTGTGTGTGTGTGTGTGTGTGTGTGTGTGTGTGTGTGTGTGTGTGTGTGTGTGTGTGGGGGGGGGGCGTGCGTGCGTGCGTGCGTGTGGCGTGCGCGTGAACATGTGCGTGCGTGTGTGAAAATGCGTGCGTGCATGTATCAGTGTTGAACTGAAACTCTTAAAACCCTTATTTCCATGTGTTATGTAATATAACGACAAACCCGAAATCCCAAATTTGAAGAAACATTTTCAAAACTGATATTAAACGGGAGCTGTCGCGGTGCCCGCTTGGAAAAGTCTGTTTTCGGGAAATCTAAGAGGGGCAGAATCGTGAAGTCTGTTGTGGAAAACGTTGCCAACGGTTACCGCGATCGCCAGCGTTCTCAGCGTCATTTACATGAAACCGCGCGATTGCGCTGCTCGAGATGACGACAAAACCACGACTGACGTCACGCTGGAGCAATAAATCCAAACCGGGCATCCTCGGGAGTTTCCGTAAAATGGCAAATTTAAAGGCTTTGTTTTGTGTCGTGTACTCTTATAAGATATTAAATATGTTGGCAATATCATCATTTGAAAGAGCTTCAACCAGTTGTTATTAGATTTCGTTCTCTGATGCTACTTTGTACTTTCACTGCATGTAATGTCTCATCACCGGGAATACGCGACACCAATTTCTACCCGCGACACGGAATGTTTTTATCTATTTTTGAAAGTATTTCCCGCAAATGTCTCATTTTAACAATTCGTTTGCGTATTTGGAATTAAATAAGTGTTTTGCATATTGGTCTACTTTGCAAATGTATTTATGAGTACCATTAAACAAAAGCTATTTAGGTTAGTAACTAATTAATGTTTACCTTTAGTACTAGTGTATTTCAGCGAGTATCATGTTTTCATTCCACAGCCAAATTTGAATCAGCCGAACATGCGTCGTTGAACGTGAACGAAAAAGACGTGCAACATCGATCACGTCACGAGTTTAATGTAATAAATAAATAAGTGCGCCAAATATACTTAGCCCAGTCCCAGATCATGTTTATTATAGGTAAGAAACACAAAACATATGTAGCCTAAATTCATATTACGTTACATCGGCACCTAATTTAACAAGAATTTAAGCAGTAGTTTTTGTTTATGAAATTCACGTTTCATGCCATGCCGCTGGACCTATGCCAAATTTGTCTAACTGTTTCTAATCATTCACAGCAAGATGATGACGGAGGTGACCGTTTAGGAGTCTGTATAGAATGTCCAATAATAAAATAAAATAAAAGTTATGGATTTTAAAATATATATATATACAAAGCCCCTAAAGCGAGAAACAGACTGGTTTCTTGTGTGTTATTCCGTTGTAATGTTAACTTTTTCAACATAGAGGAACACTCCTTTTTTCCAGTTCGCCACGGTTCCAGTTTGGCTTGCGATAAACGAAACGAGAAACTTCAAGTCGACGAAATACAGGCTGCTTTTCGCGCGATCTTTGATATATATATATATATATATATATATATATATATATATATATATATATATATATATATATATATGGAACATATTTTGGAAGCGATCTTGCGGACCAATTCGGGTTGTTGTGATTTCAACAGGAAGAATATTCGGCACGAGACTCGATGAACTCAACAAAAAAGAAGTTGAATCCATAACAACTAGACGCTTCACTCGGGAGACAAGAAAATGCTCGACAAAAGTATGACACAAATCGGCAATAACTGACCACATGGACAGACACAACTGTGTGACAGACTGGGAGGGAGCGAAAGTGGTGGATAGAGAGACGAACAGGTGTGTGCGTTGGATAAAAGAAGCCATCTGGATTAGGAAGACGGTATCAAGTATGAACAGAGGCGAGGGAGGCTACAGACTAAGTCACGTGTGGGGTATTCTGCTCGCCACGCCATCTAGCGAGCAGTGACAATTTAGTTCCCGTAGAAGGCCGCCGATGGTTATGTAATCATAAATTTTGCTTGAATAATATACTTCCAACTTGATGAACATTTTCACGAATTTATCAAGACTGGCTCCACAGCCTGGGTTACTATCAATGACGGTTGTGAAATCCCACGGGTCTCTGACTGGCCTAACAGGGGAACTGTGCGAGAGTTTGTGGACTATTGTGTCTAGCTCTAGACACCGGGATCGTAGCATCACCAGCGGAACACAAGTAACGATAGCTGGCCTACAAACCAACAGATGCCTCCAGCTGGGTCAGCAGACCCTGCTACCACTCCAGAAGGGTAGTCTTACGGTGACCGAAAAAAAGATTCAGCTGTTTGAAAATATTTGTCACTATTTGATTGTGAAATGGTCGTCACAGCAGCTGCACACACGTTCACCGGATGCTACGTGGGTGCATAGTTGTGGGGGAGGGGAACCGTGCAGCTAATATGGCACTACTACAAACTGCCCATTCTCTTCACAAACTTGGTGACATTGATATGTGCAATCGATGAGGTGATTGCAAACTCTAGCTAAAAAGTTGTTGCTCGAACTATTACGATATGACTTAAATCTAGCTCTTTCCCGCGTTAACAAAGCCCAATTCGACTGATCCGGTGTCACGACCCATCGGGACATGCATGCCACGCCTACTTCCGCGTTCCCAACAATCACGTGACTCACTCACTCAAGCGTAGCATGACTGTTTAGCCATGCGCAATTCGACTTCCTCCTAGTACAATTGCCCGACTCGAGCGTTGGAAGTGGCCGGCCATCATAGAACGTCGCTTCATGTAACAGACACGGCGTGTGACTAAGCCGTCGTCACGCGTGACTGGTTTCAAGAAACGCAAAGTTGAGTAGATCAGCCGGCCGAATTGTTGGCGTGTGTTTGCCTAAAAGACGCTGCAAGGTCCGCACTGGTAAACTCCAACGCGTTTCGCGGACGAAATAACACAGGTAAGTAGAGGAACAACACCTAATTCTGTTTAGTTGAGCGACGCCCCGGCGGTTCTGTTGTACCGGTTAGACTGCGTGTATTATCATTCGTATTATCATATCACCTTATATATATATATATATATATATATATATATATATATATATTTACATATATAAGCTAAATGTATGACGAGGCGTGGCGACATTCTCATGAGCACAGTAACAATATTGATTAGCCTGCTTGCATGCCTGCCTGCCTGCCTGCCTCCCCCCTGCCTGCCTGCCTGCCTGCCTGCCTGCCTGCCTGCCTGCCTGCCTGCCTGCCTGCCTGCCTGCATGCATGCATGCATGTATGTATGTGTGTGTGTATCTGACTGTATGTGTCTGTCAGCACGCCCGCCCCTGCCTACCTATCAATAACAATTGAATACATTCCACCCGCTATCTTACCTACGTCTTTGCATATTCTACGCACTAGTTTATAAACTACTAGGTGCGCACATTATTATTACCATTAACTGTAACATTTCAGTCTTAACAAGTAGTAAGATACGAACTTGACATTGACTAGTGGCGTTAAATCAACACTGGTTTCTCGCAACAAAATTAATTTTATACAGGTGGACGGCTCCTATTCATGGCCACTATTTCAAATGTACAGGGATAATCAATGTTGCTACGCTAATCACATCTATCACAAAATACGATCTCCTTATTCTAAGTACACACACACACACACACACACACACACACACACACACACACACACACACACACACACACACACACACACACACACACACACACACACACACACACACACACACACACACACACACACACACACACACACACACACACACACACACACACACACACACACACACACACACACACACACACACACACACACTCACACTCATAATTGCACCCATGGAGATTATGCAACCTGACTAGCACGCACACATAGACACACAGACACACAGACACACACACACACACACACACACACACACACACACACACACACACACACACACACACACACACACACACACACACACACACCACACACACACACACACACACACACACACACACACACACACACACACACACACACACACACACACACACAACACACACACACACACACACACACACACCCACACACACACACACCACACACACACACACACACACACACACACACACACACACACTCACACTCATAATTGCACCCATGGAGATTATTCTGCAACTTTCACACGTCCGACATTACAGTGCTATCATGCTTGGTTGTAAATCCTGGGTACGGACCAAGCATAACACTGCAATAACTGTGAGCAAACTACATCCAAAACAAATTAGAACATATTCACCGACAAATGAACTTGACGGAATAGCGGTTTGGCTTGATATCTCCTTGGATACATTTGTTTCATGTTCATGCTGTAAAGTAACGCTCTACAGACACGTGAACAAAAGCGGAAGTTTTGGTGCCGAGACACTATTTACTGGTACTAGATAAGCGTGTGACTCATATCGGATTGCCTCTGCTGTTCACGGTACCGATCAGGCTATTATTGATTTCCATTCTGCATAGACAAAAGCTAGTATGTTGTTGTGATTCGTGACAGTCCCAAAGAGATTCCAACGCGGCATGCATATACGTCTCTCAATGTGGTCAATGTCCACACAGGCAGCACTACAGGCCCTAGAAGACACGACGCTGACCACGACTCTACCAACACTGTCACATTATTTCGCTCTTCTCTGTCTCGTCGTCTCAGAAGACAACATCGCCAATATCCACATTTAGTCGGATATCTACGTAGACGGCATGATATGCCCTAATCTACAGAAACTGTAGATTTATTTCGCGCTTCCCCGTCATTGCCTTGACCTGAAAAGACAAAATCCCCTCTATTCTGATATCATTACGGTGATAACTGTCCAGATATTGATCATAATTAGCTGCATACGCAATCAACTAATGCATCCAATCGACCGACCGACCGACCGACCGACCGACCGACCGACCGACCGACCGACCGACCGACCGACCGACCGACCGACCGACCGACCGACCGACCGACCGACCGACCGACCGACCGACCGACCGACCGACCGACCGACCGACCGACCGACCGACCGACCGACCGACCGACCGACCGACCGACCGACCGACCGACCGACCGACCGACCGACCGACCGACCGACCGACCGACCGACCGACCGACCGACCGACCGACCGACCGCACCGACCGACCGACCGACCGACCGACCGACCGACCGACCGACCGACCGACCGACCGACCGACCGACCGACCGACCGACCGACCGACCGACCGACCGACCGACCGACCGACCGACCGACCGACCGACCACCGACCGACCGACCGACCAACCGACACCGACCGACGACCGACCGACCGACCGACCGACCGACCGACCGACCGACCGACCGACCGACCGACCGACCGACCGACCGACCGACCGACCGACCGACCGACCGACCGACCGACCGACCGACCGACCGACCGACCGACCGACCGACCGACCTACCCACCGATTCGGTAAAGATGGAATACAGGTGGTATGCGTGGCCGATTGTTCCGTAAAATCATGTGACTGGACTGTCACCGACTGCTCATGTGAGTGTCAGGTTCGCGCACTAATATGGTGTATACACATACAGTGTGTACTGTAGGAAACCAATTGTGCGACAATGACTTGAATCGTGTTCCAACTCGTAGTCCTTTTTGTATGGCAAATCCTGGTATTTTGCTAAACACCAAACAATGCCACCACGAACAACGTCGTGAATGTTTGTTGCAAACTTAATGTGTTGTAGTTGTGCGTGTGAGTGTAAATTATATACCTGCCAGTAAATGCCTGATTATGGTAATTATTCACATGAATCGACAATTGGTTGTGGTCACGATAAGATGCATAAATACTTATCGTAGAGGTTCCTTAATGAGACACGAAGAACACAACTGCTGGCATTTATACCAAAGCAACCTTAATTCATTCGTGCTTACAAAGCAATAGTACTACAAGTGGCAATTTAAGAAGAATACAATAGGTACATGTTATGCAGACGTCGAGTTCTTCACCCGTGTCGCCCAGTGCGGATTCGTGCTGCTGTAATAGTGCAACCAAGCAGCGTATTACGTTATATAAAAACGTTATATACATCAGATGTATTTACGTGATGATTCTCATAAACATGTGTCAGGTTGTGTTTAATTTGACGTTTACTGTTAATTACAATTGAATTATCAAATCAACTATTACCTAGTAGCAACCTGACTAGCACGCACACACACACACAACCCCCCACACACACCCCCACACACACCACCACACACACACACACACACACACACACACACACACACACACACACACACACACACACACACACACACACACACACACACACACACACACACACACACACACACACACACACACACACACACACACACACACACACACACATACACACAACGTTAGATTATAATGAATTGAGCCCTGCTACACATACTAAGGTAACCGGATTAATTGTTAATCATTCGTTTGTCGGAATCTACGAAAGCTTTCAATGTGTGGGACATTATCCGGAAGTCAAGACCGCCGTAATTATTAGGCCCTTGTGACTGTGAATGAACTCCAAATATGAAGACCTCCCTATATTATCAACACACAATAGGGAGAATAATCTGGTAATGTTTAAAACAGATACAGGTAAAGATAATGATCAAGTCTAAACGTTTATCACTTCCACGGCTTATCACACAGACGAATGAGATGTCTCGTAGTCTTAGCTAGCGCCATCTTGTGGATAGTTTAGTGTGCGCAGTCAATGCATCATTATAGTAAACGGAACGTCTCTGTTTCTGTGCAGAACAATGCGGCTGCTGCAGCTGTCAGCGCTGCTGTCAATGATGGCGCCAATCGCAGCATTGTCAGACATATCCTGTGACACAATGCAACCAAACCAAAGAGGGACGACGCCACGAACCAGCAAGTCACCGTACACACTTGTTGTCAGCACGTCCACTTACTCACCTAGTTCACAAGTTACGGGTGAGTGCAGCCTTTTTCTAACATAAACTGATGAACAGACCCAACCTCCTTCCAACACAAATATATAAGTTCTTGATACAGACAGGTATCTATATCATATGTTTAGATGATTTAGTGGTGCAGTGTGTGTGTGTGTGTGTGTGTGTGTGTGTGTGTGTGTGTGTGTGTGTGTGTGGTGCGTGTGTGTGTGGTGCGTGTGCGTTGTACGTGTGTGTGTGTGTGTGTGTGTTTGTGTGTGTGTGTGTGTGTGTGTGTGTGTGTGTGTGTGTGTGTGTGTGTGTGTGTGTGTGTGTGTGTGTGTGTGTGTGTGTGTGTGTGTGTGTGTGTGTGCGTGCATGTTTGTGTGTTGTATTTCCGGTAATCATGCTCAGCAAAATCGCACTTAATATATGTATATATATATATATATATATATATATATATATATATATATATATATATATATATATATATATATATATATGATCAATATTAAATTTATGAACATATTCTGTCGCTACCGATCATCACATAACATTTTGATTTTGATGTAGTTTGACAGCCGAATTTATGTACACATTTTATATAAGTTATCATCGTTGTTTCGGTGTTTTTAGCCTTAAGATAATAATCTTTCAATCTTGCCCCTCCTGTGTCGCAATCACGGATATTAACCCATTTAATATATGCTTCTTGAATATGACTAGCTGTGTCAACATATGTTATGTGAATTATGAACCTGTTATGATGCAGATCTATCTGCTCGGCGTTGGTTGTGTTATGGGAAACTATTATTACCTACACAAATATAGCATTATCTTAAAATAAACATAATGTTCATATAACATTGGACGAGTTATAATTTCCTGAGCCAAGCAGGAATACAAACAACACAAGGTTATAACTGCTATATATATCTTTCTTGATTTATCAGAATGTTGACAACCTGCATTCACCTTTCACTGATGCTCATGTCATACATTATTCTGCAGTGACTCTGCGTGGGGAATCAGCCAGTTTCGAAGGGTTTCTCCTTCAAGCAAGGGTTGCTGGTGACTCCACCAACAACCCTGTAGGAACCTTCTCCTCACCTCCAAGTCACACCAAACTGGGGCGATGTCAGACAGAGGGTGACACTTTGCTACATTTCGACGAAACCAACCAGCGAGAAGTCTCCGTCACATGGAAAGCCCCCAACAAGAGAGTTGGCGACATACAATTTATGTAAGTCGTAGAGATTATGTGCGGTTGGCTTCGAATTGTAATGTGCAAGTATGGAATTCTCTATGCGATGATTCAAAAATACTTAATACTGCTGCTGCATTTAAACGTAAAGGCAATTTCTTTTAAAGAAATATCTAGTTGTGGACCATCTCTCTAAACTATATTATATGTCAACATGTTTGCTTATGTCATACTTTGTATATGAATTTGTAACCAGTATTTAAATAAATATTATCCATGTTCTGAGTACAATGTTCTGAATAAACTTTCATAATGTCTCTATTTATGGTGCAAAAATTGTTGTTTCGGTACTGTATTCTTTTCACAATAGCAGCGTTGACAGCTATGCAGAAAATAAAAAACATACATATATTTATTTCCAAAGCAGTATGTAAATAATACATAGCGGGCTATAAAGATAATCTGAGTATAAATTAGAAAAGTAATTTTTGAATTTTTGCGTATTGTCCATTATAATACATATTAACATACTATAAAACGTTAATCACTACACCATTCCTTGCAGGGCGACTGTTATACAATCTTCCGACACGTACTGGATGAGAATAAAATCTTCCATTGTGGCACCAGATATGTCCTCAGGCAGTAAGTGTTCCCTGAAAGATATGTGTATCTCAGCGAAATACAATTGTTTGTTTCAATTTATGACTTTAGAAGCTGTAGAATGAAATTAACTTAAACAAATTAAATACTGCTGATGATCTCATTGTAATTTTTGTGTAAATACATTTCATTTGAACAGAATAATGTTTTCATTAGACATCAAGTAGAATAAAATGGTTTATTACAGTCTGCTCAATACACACAAGAACGCATTGATCACGGAATGTTTCGACAACTAGTATTAAATATTAACTTAAGTGACGCCTTTACATAACAATGGATGATTGCCATATGCATGCCTGATATATGGATTTTCTGTTTTTTAAGGAAAAAACGTTAAAAAACATGTTTCGGCCTTACCTTGAAAACGTTCAAAAACCAGTTTCGGCCTTAACTTGAACAATGCATATGTAAACTTAATAATACAAAATTTACCAAACGTTCCAGTAACGTTTAAAGGCCACTTTGCGTTATATACATGTGGCGATAAATAAACAGAAACTGAACCAATAAGAAATGCAACTGGCCTATTACGGTCACTACTTGCATTGATGACGTTATGAAGTGACATTTCCCATTGCAGGCATGAACACATTCGGCACTGAATTTATACTGATGTTCATTGGCATCGGCAGCGAAGAGCCGGGTCCCCCTGAGTTGATTTTCACCACGTTGGAGTCATCTGACGTTGATGTAACAGTAGAGGTTCCGTCTCTCTCTTACAAAAGATCACTGAAGGTGTCACCGTCGCAATCAGCGTTTGACTCACTTAGTCGTGACGTTCGCATGTCAGGCAGCGGCAAGTCACACAAGGGTGTCCTGGTAACAGCCAGTGGCGAGATCTCTGTGTATGGCATCAACAAAGGTCTCTACTCGACGGATGGATTCCTCGCCCTGCCGATGGACACGCTGGGGAAGGAGTACTATGCCGTCACCTATGCTCCTGATGGAGATTACTGTGAACTTGGCATTGTTGCGACAAAGAACAACACCTTGGTTCACCTGGTACTTCCCGCACGTGGGAATGTTAGGATTGAGTACAAAGGCAAGACATACCAGCAGGGTGAAATCATTGCTGTCGCTCTTGACAGACTTGAATTGTTCCAACTTCAAACGCCCAGTGATCTCACAGGACTACACATCATCTCCAATGAGTTGATCGCAGCCTATAGTGGTCACAGAGCAATGAACGTCGGTGCTCAGCCTGACCACAGCGTTGTTCAGTTGGTTCCGGTCAGTAGGTGGGGCAAGAACTTCGCTGTCACATCATTTCCCGGCAGGTCAAATGGCGATGTAATCAGATTGGTGACTAGTGTCGATAACACTACATTGACCATTGACGGCTCTGAGATTATACTGAAATACACAGGCTCACACCATGACATCACCCTACGTTCCGGGTCCAGCATATTCTTCTCTACAGATAAACCAGTATTAGTGGTGCAATTTGAAAACGGCACCAATCGAGGCGATATCGCAACAGCGCTGGTTCCCTCTGTAGAGCAGTACCAAACTGAATGCAGGTTTGCATCGCCTGATGCATTCGAGGGAATATTTATTAACAACGCGTTGGTTATGGTGCTGGGAACAGAAAAGGACAGGGTTTATATAGATTCGGTATCTGTCACAAGCGTAGGTGAAGAGTGGCAAGTAGTACTCGGGAGCTCACCTGCAATGGTGGCCAAACGAATTGGTGTTTCCGCAGAGCAGCAGCACCACATGTACATGAAGGACTCAACTGAAAAGTTTGGCGTTATTCTCTTTGGCTACACCAACAAGGAGACGTACAGTTTCCCTGGAGCACTGGGAATGGAAGTCTTGAATTCTGCGGTATGTGTCTTGTTACATAGTGTATATTTAGTGTCACTGCTCAACCTTGTAATGAAACATAGACTGCTTCAGACAGACATCTAGTTCTGACCTACGTTGTGTATAAGATAAATTGAACCAAACATGTTCAAATAAAAAAATCAGCCGCCTCTCTCTTTCTCTCTCTCTCTCTCTCTCTCTCTCTCGCTCGCTCGCTCTCCTCTCTCTCTCTCTATCTCTCTCTCTCTCCCCTCTCTCTCTCTCTGTTAAGCCGGCAGGGAATACTCTGTATATTAATTAATTAACCAGTTGACAACTTTAAATTGTATTCTTATTTTAAACTCCAAACCTTTTGTTTTTGCTGAACCTCCGCTCATGTTGCAGCGGAATTTCACACAGCAGAAGCTTTTGTACTTTTCATTTCATAGCGATGGTTTTACTATTTGGCTCTGATATAGTTTATGAACAATATCTTTAATCTTGTTATTTTAAATACCCAAATAAGAGATCTGTCTGTGTTTGATGCAGTGAGGTCTTTGTACTTTGTATTGTATAGCTGTGTTTTTTCTTGAGCTGGGATAATTTGTGAGGATGTGTTTGTAGTTGTTTGCTTTTATGAACAAGGTCTGAATTTTTTATTTCAGAAACGAGTGAAGTGGTAAATAACTCTGTCTGTGTGTGATTGATGCAGTGATAGACTATATATGGGTGGCTGGATATGGATAATAGTTAGTACAGGCATTTGTCTTTTCATACACAGGGATGTGTTCCTTCACCAGCTCAGACAGATGACGGGACAGACAACGATTGTGATGGCTTAGTGGATGAGGAAATCTGCGACAACATTGGTGTGTAACACAGACATACACCTTGTTGTTTTCTTTTTAGTATCGTAATATGATGTTAGTTATTTGTTATCCTGAATGTTATCCATGTATATGTATGTTTAAGACTATCTTCTCGGCGACAGTCGTTTCAGCGAGACTAAGCGACACTTCCGGCGATCGAAGATTTCCATCCCAAAGCGTCATAACGTTAGATTATATATCTATTGTAGGTGGATCAATTAGAATAGCCTTAGTTATCTGAACCTCAGTACAACATACCAACAGTTCAAACCCATTACTGCCGCATACGCCAACTATAAATATAGTCGCCACGCGCAGTATCTCACAGTTATTGTTCAAGCTAACTGGTGGCAGTGTCTGGTGTTTATTACCAGTCATCCTACACAATTATTTGTCACTATATGTCTATGTTTATTAAACGTGACCTATTTGCCACAGTGTGTATTTATGTGGCACTCTACTATGGCTTAGTGCAGAAGAGTACAATTATTATTTTCTGCAGACAACGATGGAGACGGACTTAAAGATGAAGACTGCCAGTCCACATCAGGTTGGTTCACCAATCTAATTAATAGTTGTCTGTTATATTGTTGCTGCAATAATCCCTCAGTTGTGATACATTAATCCTGCACACAAACCGTTAATAGCTGTGAGCTATCTATGGTACCAGACATGCTTTTGTGAGACGTAAGGCGGGTGGGTATTTTTAAATATAACACAAAATTGGGTACGTTAAGATATAACACAAAATTGGGTACGTTTTGCTATCACCTGTTGTTATTCTTTGAAATGTTATAATATTATATATATATATATATATATATATATATATATATATATATATATATATATAATTATATATAACATTTGCAATGATAACCTGAGGATACTACCTATATATATATATATATATATATATATATATATATATATATATATATATATATATATATATATATATATATATATATATATATAATATTATATATCTATATATAACATTTTGTCAAAGAAAATTATATATATAACCTCAATGCTGCGAGTAAAAATATGAAATTCCACGACGCGCTCTGAGATTGCGATGTGGAATTTCATATTTCTCACTCGCCGCATTGAGGCTTTGCCCTTGGCCTTGTTGAACAGCCTCAAGCGCAGCACGAAGCTTCTCGTCACCATTGGTCCCCCTAGTTGTTTTGCGTGTGTAAAAACGCACCATCTGAAAATTACAAATGTTGACCAATTGTGTGTGTGCGTGCTTGCGTGCTTGCTGCGTGCGTGCGTGCGTGCGTGCGTGCGTGCTGTGTGTGTGTGTGTTGTGTGTGTGTGTGTGTGTGTGTGTGTGTGTGTGTGTGTGTTGTGTGTGTGTGTGTGTGTGTGTGTGTGTGTGTGTGTGTGTGTGTGTGTGTTGTGTGTGCTGTTTTGTGTGTGTGTGTGTGGTGTTGTGTGTGTGTGTGTGTGTGTGTGTGTGTGTGTGTGTGTGTGTGTGTGTGTGTGTGTGTGTGTGTGTGTGTGTGTGTGCATATGTGTGTGCATATGTGTGTGCGTGCATATTCTTGCGTGTGCGTGCGTGTGGTGCGTGCGTCCGTGTGTATGTGTGTGTTTTATGTTGTTTTCACATGTCTTTATCTTGTTTTTTAATTTATCTATTTTTTATTTTTTTAATATTTATTTATTTTTATTCACTATATTTAAACGCAGTACGCAACGTATAGTCGATCAAACTGTTTAGTGCATGTATATGATGTTTTACAATACACTTGCGTTAGCAATCACGACCCTTAGGGAGATCAAATGTACACTTTATAAGGTTATCGTGAATAAATAATGTTTTATTATTAAACCAAACAGCAATATTCAACCATAACTTGATAGTTTCCCGTATTCTTATAACGCCGTGGGGCATAACGCCTTCCCTGTGCGTTTTATCCCCTCAGAAACTATGCAGTTTACCCCAAGCGGTAGCCATTCAAACTCTCTAATTAAAAAACTCATTATTGCCGATCGTTTTATCTGAGCACACACAAACAACAACACATCCATTAATTTAAATACCCATTGGTATGTTTCCATTCGCAAATTATCACACATATATCACAACAATAGCTAGTTCGGCAACGTTTACGTTTTTTATGTGAAAAGTTATAAATATGTAAAGCTTACGTTGTGTTTGCCGAATATCTCTCTGCGGTGTGGTCACGTGGCGTGCAGGCGATAGTGTGTGATATATACACCGTGTGGCGCCTCTGACATGTAAATACTTTGGCAATCTGGAGATGGCCTTTCGCCCCACAGGGGGACTTATACCCAGACCTACTCTACTCTTTACACTTTGGTCATTTGCAGGACGGTGTACGTTGAATTACCAAGGAAAAGAATTCGTCTTGATGTTCACTGAGAACGTTGCAACAACAGACGACCTCACTCTCTTTATATCATCACCAAGCAGTAGTGAAGTGATTGTCACCATAGAGACACCTGAATTTGACACAAAATGGTCAAAAACCATCATCCTGCATCCGAGAGAAACTAAGATCGTAACTCTCCCGAAGGAACTGCAGTCGACTGGAACAGCACTAGAAAAGAAAGGCGTCTACGTGCGATCAACTGATGACATCGTCGTGTATGGTGTGAACTCACAGCAAGGGTCTTGTGGCGCATTCAATGTGATGCCAGTGATTGCTCTTGGGTATAACTACTTCACGATGTCCTGGTGGCCAGACACTGGTGACAAACGTTACGGGCAGATCGGTGTCGTAGCAGCAGAGGACAGTCGTGTACGAGTGGTAATACCCCAATCTAAAGGCATCGTATTCACCTACAATGGTGTCAGATATGATGAGAACAAACCAATGGAGTTTCAACTTAAGAAGTTTGAGACCCTCCAGATACAAAACCTTGAATATGCCGATATCAGTGGAACTAAGATTGAATCCAACCACAAAGTGGCAGTGTTCAGTGGAGTTCTCAGCACGAATGTTGGCAGTGGCAATGCAGATCATGTCGTGGAGCAGATGATCCCAATTCACGCAGCAGGGAAGACATTTGGGCTCGTGCCGTTTCCCAGTCAAATGACTGGGTACCGCGTGCGTGTCATGAGTGTGCTTCCTGATACCACCATCAACACCGGAGGCAAAATGAAACACATCAATTTAGCTGGTCAGTACATTGACCTTAGCATGCGGTCAGACGAACCACTGGGAATCTCTTCTGACAAACCAGTCATTGTAGCACAGTTTTCCGAGAGTCAGGCTTCAGGAACACCGGGAGGCCCATCAATGGTGCTTATTCCACCAACCCAGCAATACAGAAATGATTACACATTCACAGTTCCAATGCCAGACACTGTGTACAACTCGTCATATCTCCTTCTCATCATCGAGGCCGGCCAAGAGAATCAGATCATCATGGATGGCAATCACGTGCTGGGTCGACGTATGGAAATCGCTGAAACTTCACCACATCTTGTTGGTTTCACAACCCGTGTATCGGCCGGACGTCATCACATCTACCACCAGTTCAGTGAGGTGAAGTTTGGGTTGTATCTCTACGGCACGGCCCGGGGAACTTGTGCTTTCTCCTTTGTTGCCGGCATGTGTCTCGAGGACATCAGACAGGTGGGTGAATTGTGTGAAACATTGTCAGTTGACAATGCAGATGTAAAGTCTGTCATTCATAACACATCTTCGACACTGTTATACTGCGAGGTAAACTGGGTGTTTATAAAGATATGAATAAGCAGTAGTTTACGTACTTGTATGTGTGTGTGTGTGTGTGTGTGTGTGTGTGTGTGTGTGTGTGTGTGTGTGTGTGTGTGTGCTGTGTGCGTGTGCGTGCGTGCGTGCGTGCGTGCGTGCGTGCGTGCGTGCGTGCGTGATTATTAACATGAAACATTACGATTGTTGTGAATAAAATTGAAATAGGTAGTGTTCTAATCAGCTTATCTTTAATAGCGATGGACACGATCCATATAACTAAATTCGGATGTACGCTTGGGCATATGCATCTCTGGTTGGTCTGTCTACAAGTGCCAGAGAGGCATATTCGGCTGTAATATAATTATTCATTGTTTGTTTTAAAGAATGTAGGTTACGTTTCAGCTATAATTACATGTTTAAAGAATGTCGGCTAGCTTTCAAGGAGGCGTAGTGTTAATTCCTTGCATAGTGTATTACAGAAAAATGAGGGAGCAGCTGATGAGTATAGCCGATACGTTATTTTATATATAATGATCTTAACAATGTTAAACTATTGGCAGAAACAAACAACTACCGCGAAGTCAACACTCATTACCACACCTGGAATACCAACTACCACACAGTCAACACATATGACAACATCTGGATTACCAACTACAGCAAATTCAGCAGTCATCACCACACCTGGAATACCAACTACCACAGAGTCAGCACGCATTACAACGCCTGGAATGCCAACTACCACGATGTCAACACATGGATTACCAATGACTACAAAGTCAACACCCATCACAACACCTGGAATACCAATCACTACAACTCCACAGACTGCTGGTCCAACGACGGAAACTACTCCTGGAATACCTTCCAAACCAAAAACACAAGGTCCTCCAACATCCAGTAAGTTTACCTTTGTGTGGGGATTTTACTGTGTCCGCTAAATTAGAAAATAACGCTTTATTGAGAAAGCTAATAATGTATCAAATTACTTTTTTTGCGTGATATATGCCTTCTTAATAATTTAAGTGTTCACCATTCTAGCGTATTTAATTGGTTTGTGAATTCCCTACATGTGCTACTTTCAAATTCAGGTTGAATCAACATACATATAATCTCTACAAACGCTTCTTATCAATTTCATTTTGCCAGGCAGGCAATATCTGTATTAATAACATTCACTAAGTCACCTTAGTTATACATCAAATAAAAAGTAAATCACTTATCTTGCTCCTCACGTCTGATCACAACTTAAAATCAGAAAGAGAGTTGGAATTTGGGTACCTATAAAGCAAATACTCTAATGTTATTTGATTGAAATGTACATTTATTCTTTCACAAACTTGGCTGTACATCTTCTGACATTGTGCAATGTATCTTAGTATTTTCTCTTGTATCCTGCTGTTTTTGTATCCCGTTTTGCACGCCGTACAGAACCTAATGTTTATGTCAAATGGTGATGTGTTTTCAGCACCAGCTTGCTTGTCATTTGGGGCAAATGTTCTTTGAGCTCATCGTTTCAGGTCGATGCAAAGTTGATTATCAAGGACGACAGTTTGTACTGATGTATGTTGAGACCGCGGACACATCGGAAAATCTAATCCTGTTCATATCTTCCACTGGTGGTCGACCGGCGACAGTGAATATAGATGCTACAGCACACAGCAGCAAGTTGCACAAGACTGTCAACATCCCTTCTGGAGAAACACGGACTGTTGACATTCCCAAAGAGTTACAGGCTTCAGGAGTATCTGTAGAACGTAAAGGTATATACGTGAATGCCAGTGAAGATGTCGTGGTTCTTGGCTTCAGCAAACACAGTGGTTCTTGTGGCGGCTTCAAAGTGATGCCCGAAGATGCGTTAGGCTACAACTACTATGCAATGGCTTGGTGGCCTGCTACTGGTGATAAGAATTTTGGAGAAATTGGTATTGTTGCAACAGAAGACCAGACCCAAGTACAAATCACCATACTGCGTTCAAAAGGCGTCTCATTTACATACAATGGACATCAATACAATGAAAACAATCCACTTGAAATTACGCTGGATAAGCATGAAACATTTCAGTTGCAGAACGTTGACTACTCTGATATCACCGGCACGAAGATTGAGGCCAACAAAAAAGTCGCAGTCTTTACTGGGATGTTGCAGACAAATGTTGGTGGGGGAGACGTTGACCACATTGTCGAGCAGATGCCACCCCTCCATTCATGGGGGAAGTCATTCGGGGTTGTCCCATTCCCAGACCAGACATCTGACTATCGCGTCAAGATTGTGGCTGCCTTCGCCGATACAACGGTTTACGTAAATGGCAAGGATTACAACATCTATGATGCAGGCGAGTGGATTGACGGTCGTTATTCGCAATATGTCGGCATCACGGCAAATAAACCCATCATGGTGGCACAGTTCGTGGAGAGTCAGAGCAATCAACGGTCGGGTGCTCCGTCCATGGTGATGGTACCGCCGACAGAGCAGTATAAGAACAACTACGTCTTCTCCGTACCGTCCGGTACCAACTACCACGCCTACGTACTACTGGTGGCACCGCGGGGCCAGACTGATCGCCTGATGCTGGATGGAGTTGCCATCAGCGGAACTTGGGTAGAAGTACCCGATTCGTCCCCGGCACTCATTGGGGTTCAGTTGGCGTTGACTGCTGGACGACACGTTGTGGTACATGACGACAGTGTTAATTTCGGAGCTGTCGTCTACGGCTACGGCAGCGCTGGTTGTGCCTTCACCTACCACGCGGGGATGTGTCTCACAGACCTCAGTGCTGTGAGTAGAGCTCCTTCTTCCACTTTGAATCGCTATGAGAAAATAAGCTTTTTGTTGCCTGTGCACAGTCGGCTGTTATTACATATGTTTCATCTATAATTATTCATTTAAATAATATCGGCTAGAACGATTTCCTTGCTTTCGATGAGACGTGTAAATTCCTTGTCTATTACAGAACATTGAGACATTTCCTGAACTTTGTTTTACCGATATCATTTCACATATTATGATCTTAACAATGTTAAACTATTGGCAGAAACAAACAACTACCGCGAAGTCAACACTCATTACCACACCTGGAATACCAGCTACCACACAGGCAACACGTGTTACGACACCTGGAATACCAGCTACCACACAGACAACACGTGTTACAACACCTGGAATGCCAACTACCACAAAGTCAACACATGTTACAACACCTGGAATACCAATCAATACAACTCCACAGACTGCTGGTCCAGCGACGAAAACTACTCCTGGAATACCTTCCAAGTCAACAACACAAGGTCCTCCAACATCCAGTAAGTTTACCTTTGTTTGGGGATTTTCCTGTGTCAACTGTGCCACACATATACTAACTTAGAAAGTAACGCTTTATTGAGAATAGCTAATAATGTATCAAAACTAGAGAGTGTTTACAAGTACCATGACCTCAATTCCATTCCTGGTTTCGATCCCGTTGAGTAAACGATATAATAACTTTTTTGTTTGCGTGATACATGCCTTCTTAATAATTTACGTGTTCACCATTCTAGCTTATTCGATCGGTTTTAGAATTCCCTACATGTGCTACTTTCAAATTAAGGTTGAATCATCATACATATAATCTATGTAAACACTTCTAATCAATTTCATTTTGCCAGGCAGATAATATCTGTATAAATAACATTTGCTAAGTCACCATGGTAATACATCAAATAAAAAGTAAATCACTTATCTGGCTACTCACATTTGATCACAATGTAAGATCAGAAAGAGAGTTGGAATGTGGGTACCTATAAAGCAAATACTCCAATGTTATTTGATTGAAATGTACATTTATACTTTCCCAAACTTGGCTGTACATCTTCTGACATTGTGCAATGTATCGTAGTATTTTCTCTTGTATCCTGCTGTTTTTTTGTATCTCGTTTTGCAAGCCGTACAGAACCTAATGTGTATGTCAAATGGTGATGTATTTTCAGCACCAGCTTGCTTGTCATTTGGGGCAAATGTTTTTTGAGCTCATCGTTTCAGGTCGATGCAAAGTTGATTATCAAGGACGACAGTTTGTACTGATGTATGTTGAGACCGCGGACACATCGGAAAATCTAATCCTGTTCATATCTTCCACTGGTGGTCGACCGGCGACAGTGAATATAGATGCTACAGCACACAGCAGCAAGTTGCACAAGACTGTCAACATCCCTTCTGGAGAAACACGCACTGTTGACATTCCCAAAGAGTTACAGGCTTCAGGAGTATCTGTAGAACGTAAAGGTATATACGTGAATGCCAGTGAAGATGTCGTGGTTCTTGGCTTCAGCAAACACAGTGGTTCTTGTGGCGGCTTCAAAGTGATGCCCGAAGATGCGTTAGGCTACAACTACTATGCAATGGCTTGGTGGCCTGCTACTGGTGACAAGAATTTTGGAGAAATTGGCATTGTTGCAACAGAAGACCAGACCCAAGTACGAATCACCATACTGCGTTCAAAAGGCGTCTCGTTTACATACAATGGACATCAATACAATGAAAACAATCCACTTGAAATTACGCTGGATAAGCATGAAACATTCCAGTTACAGAACGTTAAGTATTCCGACATCACCGGCACGAAGATTGAGGCCAACAAAAAAGTCGCAGTCTTTAGTGGGATGTTGCAGACAAACGTTGGTGGGGGAGACGTTGACCACATTGTCGAGCAGATGCCACCCCTCCATTCATGGGGGAAGTCATTCGGGGTTGTCCCATTCCCAGACCAGACATCTGGCTATCGCGTCAAGATTGTGGCTGCCTTCGCCGATACAACGGTTTACGTAAATGGCAAGGATTACAACATCTATGATGCAGGCGAGTGGATTGACGGTCGTTATTCGCAATATGTCGGCGTCACGGCAAATAAACCCATCATGGTGGCACAGTTAGTGGAGAGTCAGAGCAGTCAACAGTCGGGTGCTCCGTCCATGGTGATGGTACCGCCGACAGAGCAGTATAAGAACAACTACGTCTTCTCCGTACCGTCCGGTACCAACTACCACGCCTACGTACTACTGGTGGCACCGCGGGGCCAGACTGATCGCCTGATGCTGGATGGAGTTGCCATCAGCGGAACTTGGGTAAAAGTACCCGATTCGTCCCCGGCACTCATTGGGGTTCAGTTGTCGTTGACTGCTGGACGACACGTTGTGGTACATGACGACAGTGTTCACTTCGGAGCAGTCGTCTACGGCTACGGCAGCGCTGGCTGTGCCTTCACCTACCACGCGGGGATGTGTCTCACAGACCTCAGTGCTGTGAGTAGACACTCCTTCTTCCACTTTGAATCGCTATGAGAAAATAAGCTTTTTGTTGCCTGTGCACAGTCGGCTGTTATTACATATGTTTCATCTATAATTATTCATTTAAATAATATCGGCTAGAACGATGTCCTTGCTTTCGATGAGACGTGTAAATTCCTTGTCTATTACAGAACATTGAGACATTTCCTGAACTTTGTTTTACCGATATCATTTCACATATTATGATCTTAACAATGTTAAACTATTGGCAGAAACAAACAACTACCGCGAAGTCAACACTCATTACCACACCTGGAATACCAGCTACCACACAGGCAACACGTGTTACGACACCTGGAATACCAGCTACCACACAGACAACACGTGTTACAACACCTGGAATGCCAACTACCACAAAGTCAACACATGTTACAACACCTGGAATACCAATCAATACAACTCCACAGACTGCTGGTCCAGCGACGAAAACTACTCCTGGAATACCTTCCAAGTCAACAACACAAGGTCCTCCAACATCTAGTAAGTTTACCTTTGTTTGGGGATTTTCCTGTGTCAACTGTGCCACACATATACTAACTTAGAAAACTACTCCTGGAATACCTTCCAAGTCAACAACACAAGGTCCTCCAACATCCAGTAAGTTTACCTTTGTTTGGGGATTTTCCTGTGTCAACTGTGCCACACATATACTAACTTAGAAAGTAACGCTTTATTGAGAATAGCTAATAATGTATCAAAACTAGAGAGTGTTTACAAGTACCATGACCTCAATTCCATTCCTGGTTTCGATCCCGTTGAGTAAACGATATAATAACTTTTTTGTTTGCGTGATACATGCCTTCTTAATAATTTACGTGTTCACCATTCTAGCTTATTCGATCGGTTTTAGAATTCCCTACATGTGCTACTTTCAAATTAAGGTTGAATCATCATACATATAATCTATGTAAACACTTCTAATCAATTTCATTTTGCCAGGCAGATAATATCTGTATAAATAACATTTGCTAAGTCACCATGGTAATACATCAAATAAAAAGTAAATCACTTATCTGGCTACTCACATTTGATCACAATGTAAGATCAGAAAGAGAGTTGGAATGTGGGTACCTATAAAGCAAATACTCCAATGTTATTTGATTGAAATGTACATTTATACTTTCCCAAACTTGGCTGTACATCTTCTGACATTGTGCAATGTATCGTAGTATTTTCTCTTGTATCCTGCTGTTTTTTTGTATCTCGTTTTGCAAGCCGTACAGAACCTAATGTGTATGTCAAATGGTGATGTATTTTCAGCACCAGCTTGCTTGTCATTTGGGGCAAATGTTTTTTGAGCTCATCGTTTCAGGTCGATGCAAAGTTGATTATCAAGGACGACAGTTTGTACTGATGTATGTTGAGACCGCGGACACATCGGAAAATCTAATCCTGTTCATATCTTCCACTGGTGGTCGACCGGCGACAGTGAATATAGATGCTACAGCACACAGCAGCAAGTTGCACAAGACTGTCAACATCCCTTCTGGAGAAACACGCACTGTTGACATTCCCAAAGAGTTACAGGCTTCAGGAGTATCTGTAGAACGTAAAGGTATATACGTGAATGCCAGTGAAGATGTCGTGGTTCTTGGCTTCAGCAAACACAGTGGTTCTTGTGGCGGCTTCAAAGTGATGCCCGAAGATGCGTTAGGCTACAACTACTATGCAATGGCTTGGTGGCCTGCTACTGGTGACAAGAATTTTGGAGAAATTGGCATTGTTGCAACAGAAGACCAGACCCAAGTACGAATCACCATACTGCGTTCAAAAGGCGTCTCGTTTACATACAATGGACATCAATACAATGAAAACAATCCACTTGAAATTACGCTGGATAAGCATGAAACATTCCAGTTGCAGAACGTTGACTACTCTGATATCACCGGCACGAAGATTGAGGCCAACAAAAAAGTCGCAGTCTTTAGTGGGATGTTGCAGACAAACGTTGGTGGGGGAGACGTTGACCACATTGTCGAGCAGATGCCACCCCTCCATTCATGGGGGAAGTCATTCGGGGTTGTCCCATTCCCAGACCAGACATCTGGCTATCGCGTCAAGATTGTGGCTGCCTTCGCCGATACAACGGTTTACGTAAATGGCAAGGATTACAACATCTATGATGCAGGCGAGTGGATTGACGGTCGTTATTCGCAATATGTCGGCGTCACGGCAAATAAACCCATCATGGTGGCACAGTTAGTGGAGAGCCAGAGCAGTCAACAGTCGGGTGCTCCGTCCATGGTGATGGTACCGCCGACAGAGCAGTATAAGAACAACTACGTCTTCTCCGTACCGTCCGGTACCAACTACCACGCCTACGTACTACTGGTGGCACCGCGGGGCCAGACTGATCGCCTGATGCTGGATGGAGTTGCCATCAGTGGAACTTGGGTAGAAGTACCCGATTCGTCCCCGGCACTCATTGGGGTTCAGTTGGCGTTGACTGCTGGACGTCACGTTGTGGTACATGACGACAGTGTTAATTTCGGAGCTGTCGTCTACGGCTACGGCAGCGCTGGTTGTGCCTTCACCTACCACGCGGGGATGTGTCTCACAGACCTCAGTGCTGTGAGTAGACACTCCTTCTTCCACTTTGAATCGCTATGAGAAAATAAGCTTTTTGTTGCCTGTGCACAGTCGGCTGTTATTACATATGTTTCATCTATAATTATTCATTTAAATAATATCGGCTAGAACGATGTCCTTGCTTTCGACGAGACGTGTAAATTCCTTGTCTATTACAGAACATTGAGACATTTCCTGAACTTTGTTTTACCGATATCATTTCACATATTATGATCTTAACAATGTTAAACTATTGGCAGAAACAAACAACTACCGCGAAGTCAACACTCATTACCACACCTGGAATACCAGCTACCACACAGACAACACGTGTTACAACACCTGGAATGCCAATTACCACAGAGTCAACACGTGTGAAAACACCTGGACTACCAACCACCACAACTCCACAGACTGCTGGTCCAACGACGAAAACTACTCCTGGAATACCTTCCAAGTCAACAACACAAGGTCCTCCAACATCCAGTAAGTTTACCTTTGTTTGGGGATTTTCCTGTGTTCGCTGTGCCACACATATACTAACTTAGAAAATTACGCTTTCAGGTGAATAGCTAATAATGTGTGAAACTAGAGAGTATTTCCACGACCTTAAATCATTTCCTGGTTTCGATCCCGTTGAGTAAACTGTATAATAACTTCTTGTGTTTTTCTGAGTAATTTTCGTATTTACCATTCTTGCATATTCAATCGGTTAGTGAATTCCCTACGTGTGCTGCATTCAAGTTAAGGTTGAATTAACATAAATAATCCAATGAGATTGTTTACACAACAATCTTTGGCATTATTAGTCATATCAATTAAGCATTAGAACAAGGAGATTCACGACATAAAATCTGGACACATTTCTCGTTAATCTCATTGTGCCCAGCAAGCAATACATGTACTAAAACATTCACTAGGCTATCTTGGTAACATATCAAATTAACCGTCGATGTCTTATCTGGCTCCTGATGTTTGAACACAATCTGGTTTAAGGAAGACAGTTGGAATTCGGGTACCTACAACGCAATACCTACACTCCAATATTATTTAAATGAAATGTATATTTATTCTCTCCCACACTTCTCCGTTCACCTTCTGAGTTTGTCCAATGCATCTTAGCTTTTGCAGACACCAATTGTTGTGTCAAATGGTGACGTGCTTTCAGCACCAGCTTGTCAGGAGGGTAAGATATATGCCAACCAAAACGACTGCAGTGGCTACTTCGAGTGCCACAATAAGGCAATGGTGCCCTACACCTGCCCCGAAGGCAATCACTTCAGCATCAGTGAACTCACCTGCCTTAGGCCAAGGGACGCAGGATGCCAACCCTCACGTAAGTAAATAGTTTATCGAGACAAACTTTACCGAGGTAATTGCAATGCAAATCAATGAACTCCAGATTACAAGTGAGTAAAGGGAGCCACTGACTAAACATGTTCACTGGGTGTACCACGACTTTTTCAAAATGGCATGTAATTTGTGTGGATTATACCTAGTCGTTTCTGGGTTGTTTTGTAATATGTTCCTCGCCCGCCAGAGGTCGACGCGGCTGATTACGTCAGTACAAGCCTACAGTACCCTTGGCATATCCATTTACAAAACTACTCTTTTAATCTCAGCCATTGAAATCGCTGACGAGGAGTGTTGTTGGTCTCTGGTCTTGTGATATAATTTTGGTTGATTTCAGCCATAGGCTATTCGTGTTACATGTTTCGGGCGCGGTGCGAATGGGTCATTCATTATATTGCGATTCCCACCAAACGCGTATTTGTTTTCAAATCGGGGCGGGTATTCGCTTTGTTCCCAAGGCTGACGCAATAATGACTGGCGAAGTCACTCTGCTCGATCTCACAGTTTGCGACGATCAGCCAGGGGTACTGTAGCCTAGCGCAATGACCCCTGTCTTGCGAGGATCTGTAATCTAAACTATGCATTGTAAGTATAAGTCTTTAGGCTGGTATTCTTCAATGGATATTATTGGATATAATTATCCAGTGAAGAGTAAATTGTTGGAAACTTAGGCGAGGCAATATATGCTTTGAGTGAGGTAGCTCAAATGTAGGTGGATGGTTGCGACAGCTGAAATATTTACTTTGCATAAATTTATACTTCTAATTACGCATTGTTATTCAAGATAATATACTGACAAATTACAATTTTGGCTGCCACGGGAACGAGGCGATGGAGAATATTGTTGTATTTTGTACTTATACAATTTCTTTGGGATAAACCATTTAACGTTGCTAAAAGCTTGAAAAATAACTGACTTATAGATCTCCTGCATCTTCTGTTACTTTCAGCTGGTCTGACAAGTGGCGGCAAAGAGTACTTTGTCCAGTTTGTGGCCAATCCTCTCAATGACAAAGTCGTGGATGTACTAATGACCACAGCCAGTTCAACACAAGTCCACGTCCGCGTCACTACACCACCGTCGTCAACTCCAGCTGTTAATGTGACAGAGACAGTGCGCCAGGGTGAAACGACGACAGTAACTCTACCAGCCGACATCCGTAGCACGTCAACAGGTCGTGGAATCGCAGGAATCTTTCTTCGGGCAGACGGAGACATTTTTGTTTGGAACAGTGGATCGTGCAGCAGCAAGCTTGCTCTGCCGATCCAGGGGCTAGCCGATGAATATTATGCGATGATGTGGGCCCCGGCAGGTGGCGTTGCACAGGTGACGGCTGTTGCGCTGGCAGATGACACGAGCGTAACATTTGTCATTAGTGGAGCTGTTGACGTCAGCGTCACTTACGAAGCACGCCGTTACATACACGGAGAACGTTTCACTGTCAAACTGTCTAGATTCGAGTATATTGTTCTCGAATCTGGCCAGGACTTATCAGGAACAAAAATCACGTCATCTGTGCCCATCGTGGTGTCCGCCGGAAACACGGACACAACGATCGGCAGTGGGTCACTGTCGAACCCACTTGTCTCGCAGATGATTCCAGTTAAAACCTGGGGACGGACCTTTGCCCTCGCCCCAATACCCGGGATCTTGACAGGGTACTTTGTGAAGATTATCGCCTCTAATCCCGGTACAGTCGTCAGCGTTCATGGTCATCGCGATGAAACACTGGATGCTGGGACGTTTGTTATCATCGACATCGCATCTAAGGAACCAGTTTGGATATCATCAACTGCGCCGATACTGGTGATACAATATGCAAAGAGTGAGACATCTGCAGATGATCTCGGGGCGCCGATATCGCTGCTCGTGCCGTCAGTCTCACACTTCCTCGGTGGTTACTTCTTCAACGTGCAACGAGTGTCCGCCACGGCGAAACGCAGCGTGCTGATCATCGCCGAGACATCAACACGTGATGGCCTTCGCCTACAGGGGGCGCCACTCATGTCGACTATCCAATGGCATGACGTTGTTGGGTCAAGTCCAGCCATGTCAGCGACCGTTTTCACAGTTCCTGAGGCATCGTACACCTTGATTCATCAGTCCGGTGTTGCCTTTGGAGCTTACGTGTTCGGTGCAGACCACGGCAACTGTGCATATGCCTTCCCAGCTGGAATGAACCTCGTCCCCTAAAGTAGCCAGTTGGTTTCGCCAGGCCGATCGATCAATGGTCCATTACAAATGGTTATGTATGTGTTGTGTGCCCATTGTGGGATGAGTGTGATATCATAATCAAAAATAGTCACAGATCAGACGTGTTTGTCATCTTTTGCTACCACGAACCAGCTAGTAATCTACAAACTTGAGTAATCGTAAGAATAGTAGAGTATTCGTTCAGTTTAACTTACCTAATTCGCATGTTGACTGCAAAATCTTGTGTCCTGGATTTCTTGATTTCTCGATAGATTGACACACAATTGGATGAAATTTAACGAAATTCCAGAATAAATTGTTCTTGTGAGATACCAATAAACTAGCAAATAGTAGTTCATGTGCACAAAATGATTTTGTCTGGATGCTATACTCCTTAGAGTGTGTCAGTAGATTGTTCACCATAATCTTAGTATAACCAGCATCGTGCAGTTTCGCAGCAATTGAATTTTATTGATGTGGACATTTGATTGTTTTATTAACTTACATTTGATCAACTGTGCTTTACAAATTTACATTTTATGTAACTTATTTATGCGGCCACTTAAAATTAATGATGTAATTCCGTTTTATGGAATATTTTAAATTTTTTTTTATATACTTTATTTATGTTTATAATATATTTAAGACCTTTGGGCACGGTACGTTGGTATTTTATCTGGAAATTCTGAATGTATGGTATGTTATAATTGCATAATAATAAATTCTATTAGTTAAGTACTTCAAATGACAATTGTTCAATGGAAATTATACTTATTTGTGCAGCCCGTCACTAATGATGTGCCGACGTCAACAAGGATTCAACAGAGGGGCATTTAGGTCTCACAAATGGTCCCTTCAACAATGTTTTGTCGCTTCTTAAACCGCTATGTGACGCCACTATCACACCACACCTTAAAGCAAGGGAGCCAGCCCCTAGGTTGCATTAATTCCTTTTTATGACTACAACATGCATGTTGAAGGTTTACTTCCTATCAAATCATGTGTTCGTACGGTACAGTGTTCGCAATTTGAAGGATTCCAACCGCAACACGATTAAACGGTAAAAAATCCACTTTAAAAAAAGTGATTAGCTATAATGTCGAGGCGAGCAATACCCTTTGATGTTTAACTTTCCCTCGTCCTAGATAACATACTTAATGTTACAAATTTCTGCTGGCAGAGGCCTTGGCAACTAGGCACCCTCCCTGAGTATTCGTTGTTACGCAGACTCCGCGGTGTGGCGCCACCAGGTATCGCTTCTACAACAACCTGGAATTATCTGTAATCGATGAGGGTGGACGGTTATCCATAGTTTGGACGTTGTTCTTTTCTTGTCTCCCTGCATTTCAGTTGTGAGTCTGGCTTTCATCCCGGCATAAT
Organism: Ridgeia piscesae; assembly: GCA_025642075.2. Lineage (NCBI taxonomy): Eukaryota > Metazoa > Annelida > Polychaeta > Sabellida > Siboglinidae > Ridgeia > Ridgeia piscesae. Next base: position 285,000 of record JAODUO010000133.1, read on the forward strand.
CAGTCAGTTATTTTCTTATCATATATTATACCTAACACTTGTTTTTTGTTTATATCTGCTCGCATAGTGTAAAGCAACGTTCCGCAAATTTGGCCCAGCTGGTCCGCTCATTCGCTCGCACTCACGCACTCATGCACACAAACACAAACACACACATTAACGCACGCACATAATGCACAAACGAATGCACGTTCGCATACAAGCATGCACGCGTACTGTAATATAACAAAGGGCAGCACCGATCATATGCAAACAATAAGTAGCAGAACAAGCTAAATCGATATGACTTAAATCCTAGCTTAGCTTTCCCTCGTGTAAGCCACGATACCTGCGCTAAGTATAGGAAATGGTAAAGCTATATCAAACAATAGGCTAATGTTAGTTGGCTGAGCCGTAGAGCGGTTCTAGTAAAATGTGTAATTATGGTACTTCTGTTAGTTCTCTCCCGGAGACTACGTAGACACTCACTCAGCTAGCTGGATGATGTAGAGGTTCCAGGTCAAATTTACATTTAAACTCTCGTTTTGATATTTCAACACAATGAATATGGCCCGACAGATTATTAGCAACAGTTTAGGAAGCTGTGGAAGTTTCGACATCACGCTGTCGAAACTCAACCGCTCATGCCAACACAATCATTTGGAAATGAAAATGCAGCATTGCTTTTGCATAATAATAATAATAATAACAACAAAAATGCAAAAATTATAATAGTTTGAAACAAGAATGTTTCATTATTTTCATGTCCGATCAAAGTGCTAATTCTTAGCATTGTTTGAGACTATCCCATAAGTCTTTGGTATTTCTGTTTTGAAATGTCCAACGACAAATTACATCAAGAATGGTTTCTATTATTCGTTTGACGATTTTTAAGCGACGTGCGATATTTCTGCTCTCTAAAGAATAGTTACCCTAGTTTGAAAAACAAAGGTTTGCGGAACCATGTTATAAGACATTTTGGTATTTGAATGATTATTTGGTGTGTATTTTGAACAAATGTTTCTGGTTCCATGTACTCGATTTCTGGTAATAAGTGAAATTGCCTCAAATACTATTAATAACCCGTTTATTTAAAATAAAATTGCGAAGAAGAACTAATAGTTAAGAGTGGGGATTAGACCGTGGAAATATTGAGACTCTCAGACGTACGGACAGACAGAACGATATATATATATATATATATATATATATATATATATATATATATATATATATATATATATATATATATAAAATGAAGTCTTATTACAATTTTCATTCGTTTCCTTACAAAACACATAATTAAATGTTAAACTCGTGTGTCAGACAGTAAGTATACATCTTCATATGAACGTTATATTGATTAGCTGTTATCAATAGAAAACGGCGCAAGCTTTCCTTGTCTGGTCTGGCCATGTCACTAGCCATGAGACACCATTTAAGCCGCTCTCTTGCTAGGTACTCAAGAGGCAAACTAAGACGGAGACGCTACAACAAACTGCATGACTGGATGCCATAGTAGACCGTGAATGACCCGGTACTTGCAGAAGCTGACCGACCGCACTGGGAATATAGCGTAAGTTACGTAACGCTATAGGGATTGTATACTGGTCTATATAATAACTCTTTTCAAGAGATGTGTGCGTGTGAATGTGCATGCATGCGTGTGTTCGCGTGTGTGTGCGTGCTTACGTGCGTTGCGTGCGTGCGTGCGTGCGTGCGTGTGTGTGTGTGTGTGTGTGTGTGTGTGTGTGTGTGTGTGTGTGTGTGTGTGTGTGTGTGTGTGTGTGTGTGTGTGTGTGTGTGTGTGTGTGTGTGTGTGTGTGTGTGTGTGTGTGTGTGTGTGTGTGTGTGTGTGTGTGTGTGTGTGTGTGTGTGTGTGTGTGTGTGTGTGTGTGTGTGTGTGTGTAAATATAATTAAGTCCCATCGCATCTGCTAGTCTCTGCTAACAAGATATGCCCTAGTGTTAGAATAAAAACCACGTCTGTGCATCAAGATGGATTGATGCATAGCTTTTGCATACAGTATCCGTAGTTCTAAAATAGATATGTAGCGCAGCGCGTTTGTGTTGAAAAACAAGTAGGGTTAAAGAACGACATCACTCAAAACGAATTGATGTTACAAAAAACCTTGCTCTATGTATAGCGTCCATTTGTAAGGATCGTGTATGATGGAGTGAAAATATAATGGAGTGAAAATGCACGAGTATTCTTAGAACAACATGCAGTTGCAATAAAAGAAACCTTGTTGACTATTAACGGTGTGTTAATTGTTTAATTGCATTCCGACATAATTAGTCCGTATTCAGTTCATCAGATCGCATTCTGCGGTGGTCATTTGGTGACGTCATTAACCGCCAGGTACACAGGTCTCCATTGTGTTGTTAATCTTAGGAATTCTTGGTGACTCAACGTCGATAGCGTTTCCTTCCTCATGCGACTGTCACGACTTGTAACAATAGTATCCAATTACCAATTACGTGGTTCAGTTGCAAACAGTCACGGTTTCTTGTAGGCGCACGTACCACTTATGCGACAGTGCACAACCTTGGGGATGAACAGAACATGACACGTGTCCGTTGACAGATTCGCCAGACCTGTCAAAGTATAGTGAATCACCAAAATGGAATATCGCTCCGCTAGTATTCTACGATCGATATTAAATCACATTAAAACGTCGCCTATTGAATATTAAGTGTGCGTCCTCAGTAAAAACGTTGCATGGCAACGGAATAAAAACAACCTTATGCGTGTGCATATATGAACGCCCGCTCATTCGCTCTCACGCACGCATGCATACAAACACACGCACATAAGCACAAAGGCATGCACGTTCGCATGCAAGCATGCACGCGTACTGTAATGCAACAAAGGGCAGCACTGATTAGCAAACAATAAGTAGCAGAACAAACTAAATCGATATGACTTAAATCCTAGCTTAGCTTTCCCTAGTGTAAGCACCCGGCAGGAACTCAGCTGATCCGGTATCGCGACCGACCGGGGCTTGCCACGCCTATTTCCGTCTTCCCGACAGTCACGTGACTCACGGCCGCTGAACCATGAATGGCATAACTGCCCAGCCATGCGCGACCTGACTCCCTCACGGTAACTGCCCGGCTTGAGCGGTGGGAGTCGCCGCCTGGCATACAACGTCACTTGCAGGCCCGACGGACATGCGCGGGTGGTTTAGCCGTCGTCACGCGTGACTGATTTCACGCACCGCAAAGGTGAGTAGATCAGCCGGCCGACTTTTCGGCGTGTGTTAGCCTAAAAGACGCTGCAAGGTCCGGGCTGGTGGCTCCAACGTGTTTCGCGAACGGAATAGCACAGGTAAATAGAGGAATAGCACCTAGTTCTGTCTAGCCGAGCGACGCCCCGGCGGTTCTGTCGTACCGGTTCGACTGCGTGTATTATCGTACACATGTCACCAACGGCCATTAAGAGTGATTCCTGTCACCGGCGGTCACGGGCGTGAACGGGGACGGTCAGTTCAGCTCATTCAGGTTCTAACCACGCTGTTTGCCGCTTCAGATTTCGACTGTGGTCGTTTCGACGGTGGTTGATTCCTGGTTGAACGAACGCAACACCGTGAACTGGTTCGGTTGGATTTACGCCTGCTGACAGCGAGAGCGGCATGTGTCGTCCTGTAGTCGACTAGATAGACAGTCAACGTATTACTTCGCCGTCGGATCGCCGCTACCAGGGTGAGTGTTCAATTCCGACTGATGTGTCTGTGTATTTCTTGCTCGCCTGTGTGAACACCGCACACACTACCGTGATGGATGGGACTGCTTTGTGACTTGACTGACTTGACTGACTTGACTGCCGTAGCCAATTGTTGAACTGACTCCATGCGTGCATTATAGGGAACCGTTCATTATAATCAACATCCGCACAAGGTGTGATGGAAATGTGCAAGTTTTCTTGAACGTGGGGTTGTTGCACATACGCTGGCGTGATGCGATTACTAACGAGCAAATAATCGCACTCAGGGCCGCCGGTGATGCACCCCTCAACCAATATATGCAAATGAGGGTCTGTGAACGGCCATACCACTAATTACACATGTGAATTGTCCCAAGAGATGTGCCCAATGTTATTGTGTTTGACCTATTGTAATAACAATACACGTACACCGATGATACATTGTCGTAATATATATATATATATATATATATATATATATATATATATATATATAGGGCTAACGTTCTAACAATATGGATCAAACATACGCCACTGATTGAATACTCATTTATGCATAGAACTTTGTGTTTATCGCTGTTGAAATATAGATCTTAACATGTGTACCACATAAACCATACCCCACACCCATTCGGGCGTTTTCCTGTAATAATATGTATTATTCATGGTGAGCAAATTGAATATTGATACCATCGTATTGTGCCTCTCCGCTAAAAACTGGGCGTGGTACAGCGTGGTTCATCGGTACTTTGGCATGCACGCTAGTCTGTTCGTCCCCCGTGACGTCATACTTCAAAGAGATAACGCGCTAGTAAGGTTATCAAGGACAACGTTGCAGAAAAACACGCCAGTCACCGATCTGTTGAAATAACACCAATCATTGGAGTGTATCATTATCTACGCATGACTGAAGCCATATGGACAGAATTAAACTTGTATGAAGTAGTCAGGAGTACAATGGAATCCGATTGTTACAAATATGCATATTACAGTACTCACTTCGTTGGCGCTTTTGTATCTTACAAAACGATATCCATTACTATTCACGTATGACATGCTATCTCCCTTGATAATTTTACTTACATTTCTCTCGTTTGTTTTCCTTCGCCTTTACGATAACAATTGAACTATTCAACACTAGAGTTTATAATGTAAATTTCTGTGTATTTTTATTTCACTTCTTGATATTATTAGAATTTAGCATTTCGATAACATGTGCTGGATAATGGTAATATGTGTGTAAGTACAACACTTTTTGTAGCCGTCGTATACAAACACAAACAGGAGACATACAATTACTTAATAAATACAATCCAGCTTTGTTCGTGCAAAGGTCAAACCGTGGTCGATGTCCACACTGTGTGGTACTTGCATTGTGTATAGTTTGCGACAGCATCATCACGACACGGATGACAGCACAAATGACAGTGTCGCGAATACATCTCAACCGTAGATTACTCTTCCTATTGTGTCGCTAACTGACGGTATCATTCACCCAACTCCGGCTACTTATGCGCCTGGATGGTGAAATATGTGTCGCTGTTACGTGCCTAACTAGAACATGTTTATTTACAAGGACAGTGTATCACATAGCGTGGGCCAGTTGCCTGTTGGTCGTCTTCATATTCTTTGACCAGTGAAGCGTGGAGTGGGTCGTCACGTCCTCTTTTCGATACTTTCCAGCCTCTTCCTATGTGAGCTCTTATATTCCCGGCTGAGCCATCTAAATGTGACCCAAAGATTGTTGGGCATTTCTTCATGCCAATCTCTTCTCTAAGGCCCGACACCCTCCCTTCTGCACGCTCGTATAACTTCCCAATTGTCAGCGAGGTTACGATGTAAGTAAGTACGTTGCCTATCGCATCATCATCATCATCGTCGTCGGTGTCATCGGTATTAGTAATAGCCACATCTCAGAAACGAGGTGTGGGTTGGAACGAGCTGCGAAATGTGAAGCACCAAAAGGTGTGACCACCGGCAAGAACTACCGTGCGGATGTTACGACAACACCTCCAAATCAAAGCATCTGTCCGCGGTTGTTTCGGCACGTGAACTCAAGTGCTGTCTTACCACCGTACTCAGAGCACCCTCTTGGTCTTCGGTTTTATTTAAGCTCTTAACTTCGCCGGTCTTTTGTACGCCCTTTGTCTATTGTGTTTCTCTGTCGTATCAGACGTTTGTCGTCAGCGGACTGGCTCGGAGCATCACTGGTATTTTTTCTTCATCCTCGTCAGTGGACTTGCCCTCGCGGGTTGGTTTGAACATCCAAAACAGACACCTGCGCTCATGAATTATTGATTCATTCGTTAAAAATGAACAATTCACGAGCCGATGTTCGGATGTCGCCTTGTGCTGGCAGCGAACGAAGAGTCTAGTTCGTGACTCATGTCCTGTCATTGTCGGCAGTACAACCAACCCGTAGGCTTATCGTCTATGATTCACCCCAACGCTCATTATGATAACAATGGCACATGCTTTTGTGTTCAGCTGTTGATTCAATAACTAGAAACTCGTGTGCGTCAGAGCACGATTCCACTGCTTTTGTAAGATGACAGGCCATGTTACAAGTAACCAAGGATCGGTGTTAGGCGACTATGAATCAGGGTTCTTACTACAAGAAACAGTCTGAGTCTGAATTGTGGATCTGGTTTCTTGCAATAGGAAACGGTGTATATTTGGAACGTGGAGCATGTTTCTACTATATGACAGGTTGGAAGTCAGGAGGCAGTGCAACGCTTCAGCGAGTTGTTTTACATATTCCAATCGTGTGGTTTCACAGGGAATAATGTGATCGTATTTTCTTATTCCGAATAAAAGCTGGACAACATAGTCGTCATTATTAGAATATTCATTTTGAATTCAAGACTGTTGTTGTTGGTGGCTTCGATACGTCTCTCCATGCTGTAATGATATTCACCAGTATGTTAATATTAGCTTTTGTAATCGTTGACTCAACATTGCATGGCCGTCATTTTCTCACAGACATTCTTTTCATCTTGATATATATATATATATATATAATTTTTTTGTCACTTCAAATTGGATATGACTTGTCATTATAATTGATGTTACTTTTTATATTAAACATAATACCCATACAGTAGATGGAATGAGAGAGTCTCACGTAGATCGATTCGTTTATCAATTTTTTCCCCACTGAAAGCGTCCAGGTTTTACCATCTTTCCCGTAGTTCTCGATCAATACGTCTCGCCGTCATGCGTGACACGTTCTTGGCGGTGTCTCGCCGTACAAGAATCGTGCTCTGCATAATATTGTGACGTTTTCGTTACCTCTTTCCGTCCAGGTTACTTAGCAACGCATGGATGCAGGTCTTTTCGACAGAGTAGCACTGTCGATGTTAGCCGTTATTCTTGAATCACAGCATAGGGACTTTAAGCTAGTTGTGCAGTGTTCGTTTCAACATCAATGCAGCTGAACAATGGGTATCGTTAGCCATATCGTTTGTATATACACGGAGTGGCTTACACCGCTGTTTCAAGCGACGGGACACATACAGTCTGTCGAATTGGGCGTAAGGATAAGTGGATAGTGGGCCGTTTTCAGTGCGTTTTCAAACAAAGGCTTGATTGCTGCCGATCAATGCAGCAAGTGGGCGTGACCTGGCATTTGCACAGAGCTGGAGTTCTGAGTCACTGCAGTCTTTGCACAATTAAACAGTGAAGGCGTTTGTCTGATTACGTAACAGTTGACGTCGGTGACGTCGATGACGTTGATGACCTACCAACCGAGTAGGAATTCATCGCCTATCTCCAATTTGTACAAACGTCAAGTGGTCAAAGCATCCCAGACCAACGCCGCTGGTCAAACGGCTAACATACTACAGATAAGGCACGGTCGTTGGATCAGATGGGATCTTGCTTATGTCTCGATGCATTGTTGAAACAACAGATATGTTATTACGTTTACTGAACAACGTTTCAAAATTTCTCTTGGAAATGATGGGTCTAGTATTGCGTCACACTGTATACGTGAACCTTTTCTGCGTGTACTCATATGGTTTCAAGAAACGTGTCGAAAGGTCCCGGACTAGCAGCTGTTGGTTCTATGTCTACTTCGGAACAAACAACGTTGCATGGTCTGTGGCATATCCTCAACTGCGCCTTCATCCTCAGTAACAACATCTATTCATATCCATGTGCAGCCAAAATACGACTAATCGCATGAGTATGTCTTAGTGTCTGTGGGCGGCAGAAGTGGAATGTCTGATGTCAATGACAACTATCCTAGGTCAAACGTGTGCACCTATTCTAATGGTTTTGTTTACTTGGTAGTTATAGTTTACAAAAAACCTATCGTTTGCTAAACAACCCCTTCTATGCCCCTTGTTGAGTCTTATGTATTTAACTCATAAATGGGAATGGTAGATTTTGTCGTCACCCGGGTCGACTATCGCAGGTGTCCATACCTCCGATCATGTCTAAATAGGTCTTTGATCAGTAGACATCGGCTTGTGCTTCGTTACGATAACATCGCTACTGTATCGACCTTGCACATAGAGTGATTGACAACAAATCCTCTTCGCCAAAGAAAGTGTGTGATCTAGAGTGTATTGTCCAGTTGTCAAGCGGCATTAATCTGGTGCTGTTTGACCGCTTGACCCACGGCGTTGGTATGCAATGCCATTCTGGCTCAAGAACAGGACTAAAGTCGAAGTCTGCGCTCGCAAGAAAGCGCCTTTGTAAGCGCGCGCTTATCGGGAATACCAAATGGCGGCAACTCGCGTCCTTAGTCGATGTTATCTTATGCATTCCTTCAGTGGGTTCTCAAAGCATGCACACAACACCGAGTAGGCATTACTTGTTATCTGTTCGGTTCTATGTCTTGCTCTATTTTACGCTCGCGAAGAAAGCCGTGTGACGGGTCATCGGTCACTGGAATGGTAAGCAAAGCGCGGACACAGCCGGGTTAGCAAGTACGCAAGCTTCGTTGCATCTTGTCAGCGGTTTTTGCACCGCAAATGACATATGTTAAAACGACGTGTGTATTTTGCATATTGCTGTGTGGGTGTGCTTGGTCGACGAAGTTAAAAAACGGCATCCGTTAGGATGTAATTATCATTTATCCTGTCTGAGACAATTTACGCGATGGACTAAGAGGATGTCCGGCAGTGATCCTTCTTGTCTGATGGCGTGTCACACAAGTATACACAAAAGTATATACACAACAAAGCATTTTGAACCCTCGATACTATGAAGGCTTTCATGTCCAGTTTTTTGTTTGTTTTGCTCTGGGTGGCAATCTTGTTATTGCTTTGTTTTATAATATAATGATGTGGTGTCGTTGTTTATGGTATTTGTGTTGCAACGGTGGTCTCTTATGTGGGCAAATTCTAAGTTTGTAAGTGGATATAGGTATGTCAAAGGGTATGGGTATATCTTTCCTTAGCCGTTCATGATTATGTATTGCCTTTCTCTCTGCACAAGTTTTCATGACCGGTAACTTAAAGTTTCCGTGCACGCCAAGCGCACCATAATTAATAGCATCATCGCGCTTTCATCATGCTACAAGAATATCTTCGAACGCCTGCATAATAGATCATGACACATTTCCGCAGTGATTCCATGACGCCACGGTGCATGACAACAGTTACCAATCCTGTGTCGTGATCACTTCGGTAGCCTCGCGGACTCTGCTTAGTTGTAAGTCGACCGCCGTTGGTCATCCACCATACAAAATGCCCCCTTCATATGACCGTCAAATTGTTATGTTCTTTTAACGAGGCATCAATCATTGCGGCGCAGGTTTAAGAATGCATCGCACGTTATTGATACACATATGCGAGCACTTGGTTTTCACCGCGGGTAACCGAGACGCCAATTTAGCGCAGAATGTGGGTGCATTTAAAGTTTGACGGCGACGCGTCACGGTTCAGCGATTTCGCTACCCGGTCGCGCGTGACGCGTACTTCAGCAGACAGTATCTCCACAGTCAGTAGATGGCTCGGGTGCCCTGTGTTCACACTCACGATGGTACACGGTTTCGTTGTTCATGCAACTGTCCTGCGTGATACATGTATATGATTACGTGTGGATTACCTTCAAGTATACAATCTACTAACATTACTCACCTCAGCTACACAATAAAAGAAGCTCATTTTTATCAACATTAGGTGTGGGAAACAACAAAATTGTGTGAGGAATGCAAAGAATGTACAACAATCAAAGAAGGAAATGGTTAAGGCAGACAACACAGTGACCTGTGTCACAAGAATAACTCGGTGAAGGTTCGCGTGGTGAATAAAGTATCGACCCTGACGCTAACCTTAGCCACTGCTTGTAAATCATGACACGTCGGATATATAGTAATGAGGATGTACGGCGGCTTAGTGGGATTGGCAGACTTGGCAAGTCAACACAGATAGAACGGCAATGCGTCATGAGTTGCACTCTATGATATTTAGCCAGGTTACATATTAAGACTCAGTCCACCGCGTGCATTTCTCTGGCATTTTGTTTACGCCGACGCAGAATAATAATTATAGTGTAACACATAAAGCCAGTGCAATGCAATGAATACAGCCGGCCTCAATGTTCATCCCAGAAACTCAGCAAAAATAAACCCATAACACCCAGCTCCGAAAGGAAGTAACATAATACTGCACCACACCACCCTATTGCTCTATTTCACGGGACAACATGGGCTAGAGATATCACAAGCAGACTGGTAGGCCTACACGACTTGGACACAACTCAGCAATTGCGCCTTAGATGAGCAAATCAGTTGGTGAGGTAAGTGACGCCAATACGCAGACGCCAAAGACAATGCTTGCAAAGGAACGCTTTCAGAATTTGGTAACAAAACATTGGATGTTTTCAGTAAAGAATAAACCGTTTTCAATCATGTCTTGCGTAGCCAAATATTGCTATTTAGGTTGCACCATTGGGGATCGGAGTCGACCTTACGTCTGGGTCAGTGTCATTAGGACGAATTCGCATCAACTTTTGTAAGTAAGATCAATGATTTCCGGAGAAATTTATGAAGGGTTGATTAATTAAATATATAAAGTAACTCTTGGGAATTAACGCTGTGAAACAAATAACACCACGACCCTGCGGTGCCTCGATCTCTCACGTAGACGTCTGCGACTTTATTTAGATACTGTACCAATTGCCGTTTTATCGTTGCCCTTGTCGCTGTTCGTGCGCTGAATCGCCGTTTCGAGACACAGTTATGGTCTTGTTATTGACGATTATATGCGCCGCTTCGTCAGACAAAGTGTATTTTAGGAACGTTATCGTCAGTGAGGGTATCACGGACACAGAAGGAGTGATCTAGGCCTATTTTCGCCAATGTGTGATGAAAAAAGGCATGTTACAAACCACCCACTACGATTGGTTCGTGCTTCATGTCACATGCACTATTAGTTTGATTAAATTGCGCGTTTTACATATTGCCATGTTTATGACATTTCAATTGACCAAACAAATACAGTATAACAACGTTAATGTAGACCTACTTGTAACAAATATACTGCGTCTGTATATATGTCTGCGGACCATACACTTTGGCGCCGTAGCATATACCAGGTAACTGCCAAATTTGAGACAAACCGTCTACTTCACGAGGCCGAGAAACGGTATAAGAGAATGGAGAGGGAGATGTCTCAACATCTTCGTGTCTCTCTTCCACTTGGCACCTCCTGCCCACACTGCAACAAGATCTGCAGATCAAGAATCGGGCTCTTAAGTCACCTCATGGCACATGACAGACCACTGGATGACCTCATCCTCGTTTCGAGGGACCGTTGATGATGATGATGGCCTTGATTATAAGAACTTTTCGAAGTAGCTGCCATGATCAATCAATAACAATTTAACAATTTAACATGTGTCATCCACTATTTTACGTAATATATATATATATATATATATATATATATATATATATATATATATATCATATACATATACATATACATATACATATACATATACATATACATATACATATACATATACATATACATATACATATACATATACATATACATATACATATACATATAGCATTTCATGAATGGTTGTGTTTGAATGAGCGATCGGTATATATATATATACACGGATCGCTCATTCAAACACAACCAACCATTCATGAAATGCTATGTGTACATAACAGCGTTATAACGACGGCCTTTCGCCAAATGCAACATTGCGTCCTTAGTTAGTAGTAAGATGTTATCTTGACATAGCGGCACTGGTTTCCCGCAACAAAATAACATACTTATACAGAGAGTGACTGCTCTGATTCATGGCCACTGTGTCACATATACAGTGCAAATTTGGATAGCTACGTTTATGGTTCCTAGTACAAAAGCAGTGCTCATGGGTACACGAACTCTTGTAATCACGGAGAATAATTCTGCATCTTTCACACGTTCACACAGTTCAATCATATCTGATTAGATGTCTTAAGTACGGACCAACCATGACACTGCAGTGAGTTGAAGCAAACTCGCATTACACCCAACACAAATAGACCGTATTCGCTGGAACAATAACCTCGCTGTCTAGTAGTTTGGTTTGGTGGTGCTTTTGATACACTTGTTTCGTGTTGGCGCGGCATTGTAACACTAGACAGACATAAGAATAACTGCGAATATTTTCTTGCCATCACACTATATTTACTTTCTGCGTTTCATAAGATTGGTCAGGCGACTAAGGAGTTCCATTCTGCGTGGACAAAGGCCAGCGCTTTCTTGTGGTTCCTGACAGGCCGCAAGAGATATAGCTATAATACGGATACACGCATACGTCTCACAAATGTCACCAATATCCAAGTAGAGAGTATCGTAGGCTCTAACAGAACATGACATTCACAACAGAAACTATCGAATTGTTTCGCGTTTCTCTGCCTGTGTCTAAATCTCAAAAGATAACCATAAACAACCCCTCTCACCTGACATTACTATGGTGATAAATGGCCAGACATTAGTTCTAATTGGTTTTATACGCTAGCAAGCGATACCTCGACCGACTGATAGAACCCCCTTAACGACTGTCATGATTTGTAGCAGGACACCGGAAGTAGTAAGGTACAGCTAACTGCGTGCGAAACTCACACGTACGTTGACACTAATTTCAGTAGACCTGTCACATATGCGATATCGTACCCTGTACACGTCGTCGGCGGTGTTAACAAGAATCTAAGACTTGTTAACGCGCAGCGTGTCAGTAACTTTATTTATGTCAAGCGCAGATGTGCGGAGTTGAAGAATAAGAAGGAAAAGACTCTTCTGTTCAGTATAAAGGTTGAAGCGTGTGAAAGGAAGTAACTATACTTCCCGTTCGGATTAGTTGCATAACGAAGGTCTCAATGACGAAATTTTCTCTCGTTACTTCTGTTTTTATAGACAATTGGAATAGGTTCAGAAACAAGATTGATAGGAAATAGCAGCGGGATATATGATGACATTAACACACAGAAGAAGCGAGAGATACTGTTGACAACGGTGACAAACAGTACAGTTAATAAGCACCAAAGACTTAGCGCTTCCGCGAGAGTGTCTTATCATGTGCGGTCGTAAATATGTTGCACTTAATACATCTAAAGATATAGACGTTACTACCTGGCAAAGTTACATATTAGCCAAAGGTAAGCCTGCTTACTTGCATGCCAATATGGCGACACAATCGTTGTCTGTCAGTCACCATGTGGTAACTGACGCGATCACAGTCTTGCCCCAGGTTCAAGCCGATCAACGGGTGACGTATCTTATTGGAATCAGAGTGAACCACATAAAAGACATATCGCCGAAACGTACATGTCCATTAAAACGGCCATAGCTAGAGGAAATCTGTTATGTCGTTTACTACATCTAGTAGCATTTGGGAATGTTTTTTTCTTATCTGTTGGCAATGTGTGTATGTCGGAAATCCACAGTCAGAACGATGTACGCTCGTAGGCCACTTCTACATGCACTAGATAACTTCTATAAATTTCGATCAGGCGGTCATTGTGTCATTTCCTTTACTCTTCGACCACTGGCTCTTCGATTTACGTCAAATTTCGCTCGCTGTATGTCAGTCATCTATTATTTCTTAGTGAAATTCATCAAAATTACCTAAGACTACTAATCTCTTCTCCAAACACACGACACCTCCTGCCACTAGGAATGACGTGTCATCATGTTATCGTAACTTGCTGATAGCTATTATATTCTGTTCACCTACGAAAGAAAGCATAGGAAGCTCTCATCCTATAGTTCGTGTTTACTATCATTTATTATCTAGAGGTTGGCAGTCTTGGTAGTCGCAGTAACTGTAAGGAACTTTTTCTTGTTTGATTTAAGTCTGCAGTAAATACTATATACTGCCACCGACACTTAAATCCCGTGAGTTTGACTTATTTTCTTTAGCTCAATGACATACGAATGCTACTGCTCACGAGTGAGTATTGCAAATCGATGATAACTGTCAAAGCCTTGTGTACCGATTTCAGGACTACATATTTTAGCGTTTGACGCAATGATCCATGCATTGCCACACAGCGATCATTGACTGGTGGGTCGCCCTATGTATTCATCACCATGAATGTAGACATCGAGGGACGATATTATCTTTCAATACGGGTCAAATCTTTGTTATCATCCATGTAGCACCTGCGTTTCTCATTGTGAAAAAATCGTGCATTTTCTTTGCCTCGTTGAAACATTCACCGAGACAAAAGCACACTGTTGTACCTCTGGCACCTGCGTGCACACTCACTGACCGTATTGGTGGAAGCAGTACAAATACAGACAATAGTGACATTATACCTAACAAAGTTAGATTACTCATGTATAACAAGTTTCAGTGCCACGGTACACAAACTTGTCAGTTCAATTCACCCAAATACAATTCACAAAACCGAGGCTGAATCTGAGGGAGACGACGGACTGTCGGCTTGGCCGATTGTTGCGTACAATAAACAGGTGATCATGCCGACACCCGCTGTGCGTGTCTGTGCCTCGTTCGCACGCTATAAACACCGACTGTATGGACCGACTGTACGGTGTCGACTCGACTCGTGTCCCGACCCGTTGTTCCGCTGTCGTCAACCCTTTCTGCTGCCGATCGACGGCCGTGACATTTGCCAGCGCTGTAACAACATTATTATTATTATTATAACACGTGTGTGTGTGTGTGTGTGTGGTGCGTGCGTGCGTGCGTGCGTGCGTGCGTGCGTGCGTGCGTGCGTGCGTACACCTACGTGTTCACATGTCTGTGTATTTAAGATACGTTCCGTGCATTGCATTTACTCGGTACTTTCCACAGTATCCGAAAAACAAATACATTGAGTCAAATTGTCAGAGCTACAACTCTATTGTTACTCAAGCCGTGTTTCGTATTTGTATTACACATCCGTCATTGCATTGATGGCTTACGGTGATAAACCATTGATCTGTGGCCATATTAAGTTAATAATTATGTTTCGATGTGGTAGCCTGCCCATATATCATTCATAGCCAATAGGAGTCAACTGATTTCATTCATAGTTTGCACCCGGTTCACACCAAATTATGTGTATTCAACATCATAAATGTATACATTGGTGAAATAGTTTGAAGATGTTATCTTTCGACACGGGTCAGCCGTTTGTTATCACGCATGTAGTTGCTGCTTTTCTGATTGTGAAAAACGTGCGTTTTCTATGTGTTTTTGAAACATTCACCGACACAAAAGCACACTGTGGTTCCTTTGGTAGCCTGCATACACAGTCACTGACCATATTGGTTCAAGCAGTTCATGTATAGATAATAAAATCATTATACCTAACCAAATTAAACTACGCGTGTATTTGTAAATAGAAAAATCGCCAATCCGAAGAAAAGCAGCGTGGGAATTTAAACGTAATCGACGCCGCCGCTGATAGAATACAAACATTGAGAGCATCAAATGCCGTTTATCATTTATAATATGGGTTTAGAAAAATAAACATAAAACTTGTTTTTAAGTAACGATGTTTTTGGCTATAGATAATCACTGCCCTTTATTGAGTGGACATTACAATTAATGTGTAATGACAGATGTGTTTCAGCAAACATGGCAATATCAGTCCTCAATATTTAGGTAACATTACTTGAAATGTTCCCTAGCCGTTGATGCCTCTATATTAAATGATGATATCAACACACAAATGACGCCATTTTTGCCCGGCGAGCACTGTCTACTGTAATCAAGAACAAATCACAAATGTCAGCCGCGATATATCTTGCAAATGCATATGTCATTCTAGTAGTCAGTGAGTTTAATCTGCTATATGCCAACACATTCCTGATTATAGTAGTCTGTAATAGGCTCACATGAATTGGTAATACGGTGTGGTCACGATATGACGCGTTACATGTTAGAATGGAAAATTATCGTAAGGGTTTTCCCTTAATGAGAAACGAAGAACATAGCGCCTGGCGTTTGTACGCAAAGGACACTTCAGGCGCGCGAATTTACAGTGCGATCATGGTTTAAATGCCAAATTCAACCATACATAAACGTTATATCACATTATGCAGATGTCAAATAGCTCACCGGTGACACACGGTGCGAGTTCATGCTAGTGTGCATGAGAACAACTTCAGTGTCATGTTGTATAATTAGCTCCGTTTCGTTGTATTTACATGATGTTTCTTGTAAATATGGTTTAGGTTATTTAACACTAATTATTATTATTATCATCAAATATTACCCAGTCGCTCGTATGCATGCATACATACACCTACACACGCACGCAAACACACACATACACGCGCGCGCACACACATACGCGCGCACACACACGCACGTACACGCCCACACACACACCCACGCACACCTCTCCCTGACTATTGCCGCCCCATCTACCTCCCTAGCTATAACATAATATTCTCCTCTCTTGATGTAAACCCGACTGTTCACAAACCTTACTCTAATTCAACAGCACGCCTGGATACACAATACACCCACATACACTTATGAATAGTCTGTTTACTCTAGGCTGTCTAGGCAGAATTGCTATTCGGGTGATCCGTATTATTCGACGAAATGACGTCTGGTTCACCAAGGTCGAAATTTCGCTGGAATTATGTGCGCATATGGACCTGCTACGACATGTCCATATTGCACGCAGCTTACAGAACGATTGCATAACAAAGAGTCAATGAACAGCCTGCGTTCCAAACGCATTAGTGCGGTGAGTGTTTATTACGAGCCTCTGGCGTAATACCGGCTCCGAGAAGGAAACAGCCACGCTTCACTCGCCTAGAAGGAAAACCGCTGTTCGTGTTTTGAAACTCAGCGTAAATCAAAGACACCACCAACTTGTAAATCACGTTCAGCCCAATATATAGCTACACTCGTGTATTTATCTAACCGTCAGCTTCTTCTGTCTCGTGAACAAGAGAGATGTGTGTACAAGTGTTTGGTCTATTCTTGTATGTTCCGTCACGTAGTAACTGTTGTCAGAACAAGGGAACCACACACAATCATATTGGGCTTGACATTTTAGCGTTCCATAACAATTCGTCAGAGTATAACAATGGACGCAATACCATCTAACTATACCAAGCATGTTAATCATATTTATTATTATTTTATCTTAGTAATTAATTTATTATTTTAGCGTATCTTTTGCACTTCAGGACAGTGAAATTTAAAGTATAATTAAATAATTTATCTATTTATTAGGCCTATATTTATTTTATTTACTTATTTATCGTTTTAGCCCACAGTGACATAACAGACCGCAGGACAGTGAACTATCAGTTGTTAGCAGTATATTCTTGAAGAGTTGAAAACTAGATACGGTTCCCAATACAGTGGTGTTGTTTTAACACCTAGATACATTAACAACACTGAGTAGTATTGTCGTTAATGTATGTAATGTGTCCGAAGTTTTAAAAATGAACTTGGGGAGGTCAGAATCAGTTTCATCTGGCGTACGTACGTCGGACGTTGCGATTCGATTCGAGACTGTTAGTATAATAGATAGATTATCAAATCAGTGTTGATAACACTTTATCTAAAATAGTGGGTGCGGGTGGACTGAGGCTAGGATAAAGTATTTTCGGCTAATAGCGGACATACGAGCTCTGGACATTGTCCTCTCAGGCCAACTGTACCTTGCCTTAAAGTAAAAAATTATGTTTAAGTTGACGTCAGCGAAGACAGCGCGTCACTGTCTTCGTATGGGCCATTAAACACGGAAGTTGTACATAACTAAACAATCAAGTTGGGGTAGAGAACACAGTGCAGGACCCTGGGGCAAAATGTAAGAAACCGCCCGGACGTTTGGCGGTCAAGCGGAATGCTGATGCCTATCTCCGTTATCTGCCGGATGTACTATCAGCTTCAGGCAATCGTCTTCTGGGTAGTTCTTACATACGTCTGCAATCTTCTGTTGCCACACACAGCACAGTAGTAATACATATCGTTCCGATGTAACCAGACGTTACTTATGACGGTACTGGGAACATTCGTACAGTTGGACATATCTTTGGCCAAATACAATAGCCGTGTAGTTGATATGAAATACACAGTTGGCCAGCATATCTGTATCAAGAGCATTTCTTTTATTTTGACATTATATCGTAAGTTACATATGTGCAAAAGGGATAGTGTGCCGTGTCCATTGGAAATATTTGGCCAATTTTTAATAAATTACGCGTGGACACCCAGATAACACTGGTTGTTCTAGCAGTAGGCTACGCACTAAACAGTAGTATAATAACTTTAGTATACGAGGGACCGTATTTGAACTATATGACGAGATGATCTCTAAGAAAACAACATTGGGGTTTAATAATTTAAAAAAAAACCAGTTACATACTGCAGTGAGTGTGTGTGCGTGCGTATGCGAACGTGCGTATGTGTTTGCGTGCGTGCCGAGCGAGTGCGCGCGCGCGTTCGCATGTGTATAATTTGTTTTAGTGCTCATGCATGTGGGTGCAAATGGATGTGATAAATGATAACAGCAACAACATTGATTTCGATAAATCTGATTAACAATGTCATCCGGTACAATAGCTCCGGGGACCGATCTTGTAAACCTGTATACATCAGCAATTACACGACTTTCTCATGTGTAAATATTTGACAAAGGAATGCCACCAATAAACACGAAGTTTGTCCAATGAGACACTGAATGAAATACTTTTAGTCGTACAATTTTGTGAGTAGACAAACATACCGAGTCCACATCCAAGTCGATAAATTCAAACATGCCGCACCATAAACAATGCTGAGGACACTAATGCATACGAGTATAGAGCAGCCAAGTTCACAGCTAACATTCTGGCTGACGTTTCCCGGCCGTCAGCTTTCTCATGTTGTGATGCACGGCCATTTAAGCAAGACTTAATAAATAATCATTGACGGAACGGGACAAACCAAACCATACGTGCGGTGGGTGCATCGAACAGCAATGAGCAATCAGTCAGACCCGCAACACAATAGACCTGTCGGACCTGGAAACTGACGGGTTCATTCATGATGACAGTGGCAGTTGGAATGTGTTTGGGTGAATGTCTTACCTGTTATTTTTAAAAGTTTTCTTCACTGACCACACCAAATGACATCAACGGAATATGTAATAGCATATACTCCTATCGTACAATTTGTCCATTTAACGTTCATGACATACAACGGTGAACAATGTGGGTGAGGGAATGTAACGAAAATATTGCCTAATATATGCAGACTAAACTTGGTTATTAATGTTACTTTATGTTGCTGTGCTAATTTGTATATTTGTTTTGCTTTTGAGGAATAAAGGAAACACACATGGTCGTCACAACATACCGACACCAATCTGTACACTGGTGTTGTTCCACATACATTTTTTATACCGACATCTCTCCAAATCAGTAACGACTTCCATCCGATATTATAACGGATGTCTTTTTATTTAAAAAAATTACATGGAAAGTTATCTGAATGTTTATCAGCGTTCAACGTCAATTGACGGTCAAATGTGGACGCATTGGTGGACAAGTCGGCGTACCGATAATTTGGTCAAGGACATAAGAAGTTGCAGCCAAAGAGAGTTAAGCACATATTCAGATATGATGATGCTTTCATCATCCATGTTTTGGACACGCCAGGAAGGGACCAATGCTACGCATATTAACATAACCAGATTATTAATCCTTCGTGTGTCGGACAATGTGTGCAGTAAAAAGCATTCAACGGGTGGGACATTACCTGGAAGTCGCAGCTCTGTCAGTTACCATATGCCATATCAAAAGAGAAAAATCACAGCTCTAGAATGAAGCGGGCCTAGGCTTTGGTGATTGTATATAAGTCATTGGCATTGGCGACCATGGGTACCACAGACATAAGTAGCCTCGTGTTATAGTGGAGGTCACCGAGGAGCTGATGACGGTTTTGCTTGAAGTCCTGCGGCTGCAGGCCAATCGTGCAGATATGATGCCAAGGCAAAGACAAAGTCACAAGACAGACCGGGCGATTCATTGCTGAATGCTGACCATTCAGATGTGTCTTGGTGCAAAACGTCAGTGCTACTTTCAGCACATTTTATATATTTTTCACTGGACACTCCGTGATCGATCAAAGGAATGATCCAATGACAAAGCGAGTACAAAATCACTCATAAGTCTTGCTATAATCATCTCCACAATCATGGAGTCAGCAACGAATCGCCCCCTCTGGCGTGCAAGGAGTTATAACTTACGAGTTACGGTGAAACTAAACTCGTTAATTTCTTGAACAAGATTTTTTGCACAATTCACTTCTTAATAGTGTATACACATCGTATGCACTTATAATGAAAAACTAAAAAATTCGATCATTTCCCAGGCATAAGCCTATCACACATAAAAAGGACGTTTGCTACCGCCTTTACCAGCGCCATCTTACGAATAGTTTGGTATCCGAGGAAAATGTCGTCTGCGCCGGAAGACGCAGTTTGTACCACTCTGGAAAATACAATGTAGCATTAGAGGGGAGTATATGATATGTGCTATGGTAAACTAGAACAGATGTATGAACATTTAGTTGCCCTCTTTCAAACGAGAACAATAGAAGCGGTAATACTATACACAGTAACGCTGTGTGAACTTCACACTGGCGTCGTAAAACGCTGCTTGCGGTACGGCCTACGCCTAGGCTAGGCTACGCTACGGCCTGCACAGTCAACTAGTGGTGTAGCCCGAAGACTGACCCAAAACTGTGATGTATTGTCTTGACAAGTGTATGGACGGCAGACTAGGTACGCACTGTCGAAGTTTATACTGGTTTCCCGTGTTTTGCCACCAAATATTAAGTGAAGTTTACTGTAGATAGACTAGTCAGTGTAGACGTAGTCATTATAGTAAACAGAATGTCTGTTTTTTGCAGAACAATGCAGCTGCTGCAGCTATCAGCACTGCTGATAGCTGCACATGATGCAATCCCTCCAACGAAACTGGTTTTATGTTGTGTTGAACGTAAATGTTTTGACCTGATACCTGAGTCATTATAGTAAACAGAATGTCTCTTTTTTGCAGAACAATGCGGCTGCTGCAGCTATCAGCACTGCTGTCAATGATGGCGCCAATCGCAGCATTGTCAGACATATCCTGTGACACAATGCAACCAAACCATAGAGGGACGACGCCACGAACCAGCAAGTCACCATACACACTTGTTGTCAGCACGTCCACTTACTCACCTAGTTCACAAGTTACGGGTGAGTGCAGCCTTTAACTAACATAAAGTGTTGAATAGAACCTCCTTTCGATATACACAAACAAGTTCATGATATAGCCTTCTCGCAAGCCAGGGATCATTGCTATGCTACTATATCAGTGGTCGATCGTTTTGGTAAGTCTGGGGATTAAGTGGAGTCGAACTGTACAATTATAGCAATTGACTTCACTAGTCGCTACTGTATCAGCCGTGGGAACAGTGTAAATACCTGCCACAATACATGTCTGGTGGGAATCCCAATATGATGACACATTCAAGTCCTAAACATTGCTTGTAACATGAGCAGCATGTGGCTGGAATCACCCAAAATATTATATCACATAACCAGAGGCTGACCACAGTTCTCATGGGCAATTTCATAAAAGATGTGTTTTGGTGAAAGGAATGTGCCAGGGATAAAGAAGAGCTGGTACTAATGTAATCAGCTGCAGAGATCCCTGGCATGCGAGGCTGGGATACACACACACGCATCAGTATAATATACTAGCTAATTTACCTGGCAAGATATCCCAAATATATGTATACTGTGTTCACGCCAGATGTACACATACTAGAAATGTGGTTATATTCCACAATGTTCTGGAGCATAAGGAAAACAAAATGTCATGTTCCATCAAGATAAGAAGGCTGGCTAAGTACAGCCACTGGAAAAGAAGTCCAGAGAGTTAGATATTTAGCAATTTACTATGTACACAGTACTTAGAATGAAAATGACAAGGAGAAAAGATGTAAAAGAAAATTTGAAGGAATTATTTCAATATTTGACAAATAGTGGAGTCACATTGGCTAAAAAGATATTGCAAAGAAACATCAATGATCTAATTGAGTCTACAGCTACACATTTGATTTGTGGTGTGGTAGCATAGTTGGTAGAGCACTGGACTTTCAACAAAGATATTCCTGGTTTGAATACTTGCTGTTATTACAATTTGGAACTTTGGCAAGTTCAGACATTCATTCTACGTAGCTCCTGTTTACACAGCTGTACAGTGGTCACTCAGTCTTCTTTGTGCCCCAGGACCACATGCGGCGTCCACAAGTGTGTGCAACTGTTGTTTGTTGTAGCCAATAACCAATAATAAAGACGACGTTTGTGATTTTTGTTGTTTTCAAAATGCAGTCAGCGTACAATGAATATACCTTAGCCATCTATCTATCTTCATTCTTCAGCTGTAAAGACAGTAAGTAGGGATAATATTTGCCAGGTAAATGCAGTGTGGCTGAAAACTTCCCAAAGAAGGTGAGATGTTGTTTGATTGAACATGTATGCCAGGCAGTAAACATGGAAGTGCTCTGGGCAGCCCTAACTAATGGTACCGCTCTAAATTTAACCTTTGTAACATCATCATTAGCACACAAAGACAGACCAGGTTTGACACACCAACAGATACACTCCAACGATTCAGATTTTGTAATTACATAGTTGACTTTCCAGTAAGTCCACCGATTCTTAAAGTTGAATGTGTACTTGTTGTCTCTGACTGGTGTTAAGTTTTATGCATGTGTTTTCTTCATACCCTTTATTTGTGTGTAAAACTATCAAGGCCGCATGGTTCTGCATCAGTTCCTCCATTATCAGTGTCTCTCTCTGTCTCTTTGCATGCAGTGACCTCTTCTTTTAAATATGTGTGTCTGGCTGCTGTACGTGTCACATGGTCACACTTGATGGAGATTTATCAGTTTGGTCCATCGCTGTAATGACAATACGCAACACATTCACCCCAACATTTATTGTTGTTTTGACCTCCACTGAGTGTATTGGGACCTCTGGGTTTGAGAGGTTTCTTTGTAGGGCTTAGTTTTGCAACTGGTGTAGCGTACCGGTACATAGCAGTAAAGTTTAGTAACATTTGTGTAGGTGATTGCCACAGAATTCACAGCAGGTGTTCCCTTTTGTGGGTCATGAGCAAAGTCAGTGCATAAAAGTAATTTTGTTCTACTTGCAATATTGGGTAGGGTAGCACAATGGTATGTTGACAGGGCCATCAGTCACAATAAAAAGTCAAAGTTTTGCATTGTAAGAGAACTTATGTTTTGTAGGCTTTGAGCTGGGAAACTAAGGAAACCTTTTCTAGAGCTCAGTGTAGCAGTCGAGTAGTTAGAGGTCTACAATGGCATTGACCATGGTGGGGAGCAGTGATCACATGGTAGAGTGATTGCTTTTTTGCTTAAGTGTTTGGCACTTTGATTCCCCCTGCCACCAAACATTTTAAAACTTAGGAGGTTTCTTTCACCTCACATTGCCTGTTTATTTTGGAAGAAACACTAACAGCTGTTGGTCCCTTCAGTGTGATGTATATACCAAGGGGAGTAAAAGATCCCATACAGTTCGTAAATGTATATGTTGTTATGGACTCTCTCTAACCTACTGGACCTTGCTGTCAGTTGTCTGTGCCAGCCTAAAGTTACTACCCCTGACACATAGCTTTGCAAAACTCCTCTTTTAATCTCAGCCAATGAAATTGCTCACGAGCAAAGTGGTTGGCTTCCGGTCATGTCATATAATTTTGTATGATTTCAGCTACATGCTGCTCGAGTTAAATGCAATGTTTAGGATGTGAATGTGTCATAATACTGGGATTCCCACCAGTTGTGTATCCACCTTCAAATTGGGGTTAGTATTTACACTGTTCTCAATGCTGATGCAGTAGCGACTGACAAAGGCAATTGCTATAATTTTATCGTTTGACCCTACCCACTTCCATGGTTTCCAGAGATAATCAACCAGGGGTAATGTAGCACAGCACAAGGACCTCTGGTTTGTAAATATGATGTAAAAGTAGAATTATAACTGTTACTAATCATTCTTGCTTGATCAAACTTGGTGACTATTGTTGTCATATCATCATATTGTTGTGTGTTTACCATCCGAGTATAGTTTGAAATACAATCTTTACTACCTGCATTTACATTTTACTGATGATCACATATTTTCCTGCAGTGACTCTGCGTGGGGAATCAGCCAGTTTCGAAGGGTTTCTCCTTCAAGCAAGGGTTGCTGGTGACTCCACCAACAACCCTGTAGGAACCTTCTCCTCACCTCCAAGTCACACCAAACTGAGGCGATGTCAGACAGAGGGTGACACTTTGCTACATTTGGACGAAACCAACCAGCGAGAAGTCTCCGTCACATGGAATGCCCCCAGCAAGAGAGTTGGCGACATTGAATTTATGTGAGTCATAGAGTTTATGTGAGGCTAACACCATACAGTAATGCTTTATTATTTATTATTGTGGACAATAGCTCTGTCTGTTTTGATTTTGTAATACAGCTATTGCAAACACAACAAACTATATGCAGAAATCAACAAACATGAATGTCACAATTAATGCTTATTTCTTCACTTCAATGCACGTACGTGCACACAGATACATGTATGTATAAGAGTGTATCAGTGTGTTATATATGTGTATATATGTGTATATATATGATATATATATATATATATATATATATATATATATATATATATATATATATATTATATATATATATATATATATATATATATATATATATATATATACATGTATATATGTGTGATATATATATATATATATATATATATATATATATATATATATATACATACACTCATACACACACACTCTTATACACACATGTATCTGTGTGTGCATGCGTGCGGGCGTGCATGTGTATGAAAGATTGTGGAAGTGAGATGTTTTATTAGTATAAATTAGAACACTAATGTCAATTCATTACAGTATTCAGTAACAAGCATAACCATGACCATGTTACATGTTAATGTAACATGGTCATGTCATTGTGTAACTCTTTTTCGAGTCATTTTAAAGACAAAATTAGTGTTATACAATCAACTTTCACAGGTCATACTCCGCACACGGTTCACGCAGACTTTCCACAACTAAATTTTCAACTTGCATCGTTTGAACCAGCTACAACTACTGAAGTGAGAAAAATCATCATGTCATCCCCAAGTAAATCGTGTGACCTTGATCCAATCCCCACCATACTACTGAAAGCATGCCTTGACGTATTAATTAAACCAATAACAGATATCATAAATGCATCTTTATGCTACGGCCTTTTCCCTGACGATTTTAAATGTGCCCATGTTAATCCAGTTCTTAAGAAATCAACTCTGCCTAAAGAAGAATTAAACAGTTACAGACCTATTTCCAACCTAAGTTTCATCTCAAAAATACTTGAAAAGGTTGTAGCTAATCGTCTCAGATCTCACATCTACAAAAATGGTCTATCCAATGTGTCGCAGTCTGCATATAAACAATTTCATTCTACAGAAACTGCTCTTTTAAAAGTACACAATGACATTAACCTCAACATCGACAATGGAAAAGTTACCGCCCTGACCCTGCTTGACCTATCCGCCGCTTTCGACACCATCGACCACAATATTCTCATTACACGTCTATCAACATGGTACGGCATATCTGGCACAGCCCTGAGCTGGTTTACTTCATATCTTACTGACAGACAGCAAGCCATTAAAATAGGTAACTGCTTTTCAGACATGATGCCCACGTCATGTGGTGTCCCACAGGGTTCTGTTTTGGGGCCTTTGCTTTTCACTTTATACACAACACCTTTAAGCTCTGTTATCCAAGGTCACAACTTAGATCATCACCTTTATGCCGATGACACCCAAATCTACATTTCGTTGACTACACCAGATGCTTGCCGCTCCTTAAACCAGCTCAGGGATTGTCTCCAAGATGTCTCCCTTTGGATGAAAAATAGTAAACTAAAGTTAAATGCAAACAAGACCGAATTTATCATCATTGGTACCGTAACGCAGCGTGCAAAACTCGACGGCTTTTTCCCGACACATATCCTAAATCAGAGTGTAACACCAGCCCCCTCCGTTTCAAATCTCGGAGTTAACTTTGACGAAAGCTTCAATTTCAAACAGCACATATCAAAAACATGCCGTTGCTGTTTCTACCATATCCGTGATCTTCGTCGTATTCGCAGATTTTTATCACTTTCTGTTGCTAAATCCATCGCGACAGCTCTAGTAAGCAGCATACTTGACTACTGCAATTCCCTCCTTTACAATACTGCGAACAAGGATATTGCAAGACTTCAACGTGTCCAGAACTGCTTGGCAAGGGTAGTTACCCGTTCTCCTCGTTTTTCTAGCTCGGTGCCGCTTCTAAAATCATTGCACTGGCTCCCTGTGCATTATCGCATTATTTTCAAGATTTGCACAATATCCTATCAAGCACTCGCATCTAAACAACCAACATATCTAAACTCAATGCTAACTCCAGCAAGGAATTCCAGAGAGCTACGCTCAACCAGTAGTAACCCACTTTACATTCCTCAGGTTAAGACGAAAGCTGGGACCCAAGCTTTCTCGGTTGCTGCACCAACTCTGTGGAATTCGCTTCCTGTCAGTGTCAAGTCGGAATGTAATATAGTTTCCTTCCGCCGACGTCTAAAAACATATCTCTTTAATGCTGCCTATCCTCCTTAGCTTCCTAGAACCTTCGTCCATCCATCAACGACTCACGCACTGTTCTACGTTTACGCAATTGCTTAACCCCTTGGTTTTGTCGCGCCACTGAGCTTGATTTTCGAGGATATTGGCGCATAAGAAGTTATTATTATTATTATTATTATTAACTTGCAGGGTGACTGTTGTGCAGTCTTTCGACACATACTGGATGAGAATAAAATCTGCCATTGTGACACCAGATATGACCTCAGGACGTAAGTATTGCCTGGAAGATATGTATTACTCACGAAATGCAATTGTTTGTTTCTATAATAGCTTTGCAGGCTAAAGAATGAAATCAGTTTAAACAAATTCATGCTTATGCGCTCATGTGAATCTTACTTAAACAATACCAGTTGTGTTTATTGAAATGAAACAGTAATATATTCATTGGACATCAGATAGAAAAAATGCTTTTGTGCCCATAACATGAAAATTTGTCATGGAATGTTTTTGATGACTACTCTTAAATCTTATGTAGACATACTTACACTGAATATTACCATAAAGATGCCTGGTGTTGCAATCATCTGTTTTTTCACTGGATTTAAGGAACAACATATATGCTTAAAATGAACAGTTTGACCAAGTTAAAAACACTTAGTAAATTTCACTGCAGTATACAGTCTATGTGTGTGTGCGTGCGTGCGTGCGTGCGTGCTTGCGTGCGTGCGTGCGTGCGTGCGTGCGTGTGTGTATATATATGTATATATATATATATATATATATATATAAATGAAACAGGGCTCTGACACTCACTATTTTATTTATGAAGTGATATTTCCATTGCAGAGATGAACACATTTGGCACTGACTTTATTCTGGCATTCATTGGCATCAACAGCGAAGAGCCGGGTCCCCCTGAGTTGATTTTCACCACGTTGGAGTCATCTGATGTTGATATAACAGTAGAGGTTCCGTCTCTCTCTTACAAAAGATCACTGAAGGTGTCACCGTCGCAATCAGCGTTTGACTCACTTAGTCATGACGTTCGCATGTCAGGCAGCGGCAAGTCAAACAAGGGTGTCCTGGTAACAGCCAGTGCCGAGATCTCTGTGTATGGCATCAACAAAGGTCTCTACTCGACGGATGGATTCCTCGCCCTGCCGATGGACACGCTGGGGAAGGAGTACTATGCCGTCACCTATGCTCCTGATGGAGATTACTGTGAACTTGGCATTGTTGCGACAAAGAACAACACCTTGGTTCACCTGGTACTGCCCACACATGCGAACCTGGGGATTGAGTACAAAGGCAAGACATACCAGCAGGGTGAAGTCATTGCTGTTGCTCTTGACAGACTTGAATCGTTCCAACTTCAAACGCCCAGTGATCTCACAGGACTACACATCATCTCCAATGAGTTGATCGCAGCCTATAGTGGTCACAGAGCAATCATTGTTGGCATACCAGGTACCCAGCCTGACCACAGTGTTGTTCAACTGCTTCCGGTCAGTAGGTGGGGCAAGAACTTTGCCATCACATCATTTCCCGGCAGGTCAAATGGCGATGTAATCAGATTGGTGTCCAGTGATGATGACACTACATTGACCCTTGACGGCTCTGAGATTGTATTGAAATACACAGGCTCACACCATGACATCAACCTAAGTTCCGGATCCAGCATATTCTTCTCTACAAATAAACCAGTAATAGTGATACAGTATGGACAAGGCCAAGACGAGGCCAGTCCTAATATGGGGGACATCACCACAGCGTTGGTTCCATCTGTGGAGCAGTACCAATCTGAATACAAGTTTGCATCACCTGATGCTTCCAAGGGAAAGTTTGTTAACAACGCGTTGGTTATGGTGCTGGAAACAGAAAAGGACAGGGTTTATATAGATTCGGTATCTGTCACAAGCATAGGTGAAGAGTGGCAGGTAGTACTCGGGAGCTCACCTGCAATGGTGGCCAAACGAATTGGTGTTTCCGCAGAGCAGCAGCACCACATGTACATGAAGGACTCAACTGAAAAGTTTGGCGTTATTCTCTTTGGCTACACCAACAAGGAGACGTACAGTTTCCCTGGAGCACTGGGAATGGAAGTCTTGAATTCTGCGGTATGTGTCTTGTTACATAGTATGTATTTCATTTCACTGCTCCAACCTCCAAGAAAGACTAGATTGCTTCAGTCATCTAGTTGTGATTTAGTTTGTGTAGACAAGAGTTAGAGCAAAACATTTAAAGTTACGGTTTCTCAGCTGCATCACCAACTGTTTACAACTCACTCTGTTAAGTCGGCAGGAAATGTAATAACATGTTCTCATCATCTGAATAACTGTTGTTTTAACCTTGATGACTGCTAACTGTACTTATATAATAAATTTATCGGTCGGCAATTAAAAATTATGTATTGATTGTAGACTTCTAACCCCTTCATCTTGAGTGAATCCTAGCTCATGTTTTCCAGGATTTCAGCACAAAAGAAGTCTGTATTGTATAGCTGTGTTTTTTCTTTAGCTGGAATAATTTGTGAGGATCTGTGTGTAGTTGTTTGTTTTTATGAACAAGGTCTGAATTTTTTATTTCAGAAACGAGTGAAGTGGTAAATAACCAAGTAACAGAGCTCTGTCTGTCTGTGATTGATGCAGTGACAGACTATATATGGGTGGCTGGATATGGATAATAGTTAATACAGGCATTTGTCTATTCCTACACAGGGATGTGTTCCTTCACCAGCTCAGACAGATGACGGGACAGACAACGATTGTGATGGCTTAGTGGATGAGGAAATCTGTGACAACATTGGTATGTAACACAGACATACACATTGTTGTTTTCTTTGTACTATCATAATATGATGTTAGGTATTTGCCGTGCTGAATTCTATCTTTGCATGCTAAAGTACTTTTGTGTGCCAAACTAATGTCCCTAGGTGCTTATTTATTTCATGAAAAATCCCACCAATACATACCTTATTTGGTCATACACATTCATAAGATCTTTGGTTTAGGACATAGGTCATTCTCTCTTGCAGTACAAAGTAATCGACTGAGCGAATTATTGCTCATTGAGCATCATGTGGCTCCATCTTATGGCTACATTTGCAACTTTTCTAGCGATAGTGCCTTATCTGGCAATCATAGACTTTGATCCCAATTGTTTGAGTAGGTGAAACAGTGTGAATTCTTAGTTATCAGGAGCTCAGTGTGTTATATTAATAGGTAAAACCCTATTATTGCTGCATATGCAGACTGTAAAAATTAGCCGCCTTGCACCCTCATGGTTATAGTTCAACTGACTTATGGCAGTTTCTGTTTTTTTATTTGCCACCATATATAATTATTCAACCCTATATGTTTATTAAATTTGACCTATTTGCCAGAAAAGTAAAACATGTAACTTATTATTTTCTGCAGACAACGATGGAGACGGACTTAAAGATGAAGATTGCCATTCCACATCAGGTTGGTTCACCAATCTAATTAATAGTTGTCTATGTTTGCAATAATCCCTCAGTTGTGATACATTAATCCTGTCCACAAGCCATTATGCAACAGCTATGAAATATTTAGTGCAAATGCAGTACCATATTACTCAAGATTGGGTATTAGCTAGTGTTCATTTCCTGTTACATAGTACTCAAAATGTATTTGTATTTAAATAACACAGCATTATTTTGCGTATTAATATTTTCGGTATATATATATATATTATATATATATATATATATATATATATATATATATATATATATATATATATATATATATATATATATATATATATATATATATATATATATAGACAGCCTGCCAACCATATTCTTGACACTTTGGTCATTTGCAGGACGGTGTACGTTGAATTACCAAGGAAAAGAATTCGTCTTGATGTTCACTGAGAACGTTGCAACAACAGACGACCTCACTCTCTTTATATCATCACCAAGCAGTAGTGAAGTGATTGTCACCATAGAGACACCTGAATTTGCCACAAAATTGTCAAAAACCATCATCCTGCATCCGAGAGAAACTAAGATCATAACTCTCCCAAAGGAACTGCAGTCGACTGGAACAGCACTAGAAAAGAAAGGCGTCTACGTACGATCAACTGATGACATCGTCGTGTATGGTGTGAACTCACAGCAAGGGTCTTGTGGCGCATTCAATGTGATGCCAGTGATTGCTCTTGGGTATAACTACTTCACGATGTCCTGGTGGCCAGACACTGGTGACAAACGTTACGGGCAGATCGGTGTCGTAGCAGCAGAGGACAGTCGTGTACGAGTGGTAATACCCCAATCTAAAGGCATCGTATTCACCTACAATGGTGTCAGATATGATGAGAACAAACCAATGGAGTTTCAACTTAAGAAGTTTGAGACCCTCCAGATACAAAACCTTGAATATGCCGATATCAGTGGAACTAAGATTGAATCCGATCACAAAGTGGCAGTGTTCAGTGGAGTTCTCAGCACGAATGTTGGCAGTGGCAATGCAGATCATGTCGTGGAGCAGATGATCCCAATTCACGCAGCAGGGAAGACATTTGGGCTTGTGCCGTTCCCCAGTCAAGTGACTGGGTACCGCGTGCGTGTCATGAGTGTGCTCCCTGATACCACCATCAACACCGGAGGCAAAATGAAACACATCAATTTAGCTGGTCAGTACATTGACCTTAGCATGCGGTCAGACGAACCACTGGGAATCTCTTCTGACAAACCAGTCATTGTAGCACAGTTTTCCGAGAGTCAGGCTTCAGGAACACCGGGAGGCCCATCAATGGTGCTTATTCCACCAACCCAGCAGTACAGGAATGATTACACATTCACAGTTCCAATGCCAGACACTATGTACAACTCGTCATATCTCCTTCTCGTCATCGAGGCCGGCCAGGAGAATCAGATCATCATGGATGGCAATCACTTGCTGGGTCGACGTATGGAAATCGCTGAAACTTCACCACATCTTGTTGGTTTCACAACCCGTGTATCGGCTGGACGTCATCACATCTACCACCAGTTCAGTGAGGTGAAGTTTGGGTTGTATCTCTA
The DNA here is from genome assembly GCA_025642075.2 of Ridgeia piscesae. NCBI lineage: Eukaryota > Metazoa > Annelida > Polychaeta > Sabellida > Siboglinidae > Ridgeia > Ridgeia piscesae. The sequence goes on from JAODUO010000133.1 coordinate 316,860, forward strand.
CGGCACGGCCCGGGGAACTTGTGCTTTCTCCTTTGTTGCGGGCATGTGTCTCGAGGACATCAGACAGGTGGGTGCATTGTGTGACACGTCAATTGCTAAAGCTTGAGTGTCAAATAGCATAAAATATTTTTTATACTGATATGTTGCGAGATAAACTGGGTGTTATAAAAGTATGCATATAATTTTGCACGAGTATATTTTGCCATGAAACACTTGGAAATTATAAACATTTGAGTCCAACACTAAATATTATGTGTTTTAATCAGTTTCTCTTTAATAGCAGTACACCCATGTTAATGACCTCAGATGTAGACTTGTTCATATGAACCTCTGGCCTGTTTACAGGTGCCAACAACAACTACTACGACTACCACAACCCCAGCGACTACAACAACTACACGAGAAACCGCAACTACAACAGCAGCTACTACGGCTGTGCCAACGACGACAACAACACCTACCACAGTGACTACAACAACTACAATAAAAACCACCACAACTACCAAAGCTGCAACTACGACAGCAGCAACTGCTCCTCCAGTCGTTACTACTACAACCACCCCAACTACAACTACCACAGTGATTACAAACCCAACTACTAAGAGTACTACTCCCTCAGATACACAAGGTAAACTTCCCAGATATTCCCTTTTTTGCATTACTTCACCCAATTGATAAGTTAATTTTGCATATAACAAATTTACATTTCACACATAGTGACTGTAAGCATCTGATATTCTGACATCTGTAATCATCAACGGTACAAAAATATAAGATTTCTTGGAAGTAAACATCCATCATTAACTATACATTTAAAAGTAGAACATGTTTGGTGTTCATGGCAATCGGTAAATGGAAATTTCAGCTCCATAGAATAAAATGAAAAATGATAAAGAATGATATTTGTTTATAGAGTCACAAACAGTTTTCTTCCATGGATGCAAATTAATACTGATTTTCAAGGTTAATTGGCATAAGATCAATACACATAAAATCGTAATAAAACAATGATGTTTACTTGTTCAATATTTCGAATCTGTTGGTTTTAGGTGGGTGCAAAGTTGATTATCAAGGACGACAGTTTGTACTGATGTATGTTGAGAACGCGGACACAGCAGAAAATCTGATGCTGTTCATATCTTCCACTGGTGGTCGACCGGCGACAGTGAATATAAATGCTACAGCGCACAGCAGCCAGCTCCACATGGCAGTCGACGTCCCTTCTGGACAAACACGGACTGTTCACATTCCCAAATGGTTGCAGGCTTCAGGAGTGGCAATAGAACGTAAAGGTATATACGTGAGCGCCAGTGAAGATGTCGTGGTTCTTGGCTTCAGCAAACACAGTGGTTCTTGTGGCGGCTTCAAAGTGATGCCCGAAGATGCGTTAGGCTACAACTACTATGCAATGGCTTGGTGGCCTGCTACTGGTGACAAGAATTTTGGAGAAATTGGCATTGTTGCAACAGAAGACCAGACCCAAGTACGAATCACCATACTGCGTTCAAAAGGCGTCTCGTTTACATACAATGGACATCAATACAATGAAGACAATCCACTTGAAATTACGCTGCATAAGCATGAAACATTCCAGTTGCAGAACTTTGACTACTCTGATATCACCGGCACGAAGATTGAAGCTGACAAAAGAATCGCAGTCTTTACTGGGATGTTGCAGACAAACGTTGGTGGGGGAGACGTTGACCACATTGTCGAGCAGATGCCACCCCTCCATTCATGGGGGAAGTCATTCGGGGTTGTCCCGTTCCCAGACCAGACATCTGGGTACCTCATCAAGGTTGTGGCCGCCTTTGCCGACACAGAGGTTTACGTCAATGGAAAGCGTTACAAAATCAATGACGCCGGCGGCTTCTTTGAACATAGTTGTGCGCAATACGTCGGCGTCACGGCAAATAAATCCATCATGGTGGCACAGTTAGTGGAGAGTCAGAGCAGTCAACAGTCGGGTGCTCCGTCCATGGTGATGGTACCGCCGACAGAGCAGTATAAGAACAACTACGTCTTCTCCGTACCGTCCGGTACCAACTACCACGCCTACGTACTACTGGTGGCACCGCGGGGCCAGACTGATCACCTGATGCTGGATGGAGTTGCCATCAGTGGAACTTGGGTAGAAGTGCCCGATTCGTCCCCGGCACTCATTGGGGTTCAGTTGGCGTTGACTGCTGGACGTCACGTTGTGGTACATGAAGACAGTGTTCACTTCGGAGCAGTCGTCTACGGCTACGGCAGCGCTGGCTGTGCCTTCACCTACCACGCGGGGATGTGTCTCACAGACATCAGGGGCGTAAGTAGATGTTACTTCCTTCACAACTGTGTTATTGCTCAGACATATGTTGTTTTTGGTCGAGCCAGAAACACCCAAAAGGTAAAAGGCATGTGTTTACATCTTTTTAAAACAAGCACCATTTCACTAGTATTTTGAATTATATAAGCTGGAGTCAGTAAAATTATGCTTTTCAATGTGTGTTTTGAATTACTGGAATGTAATTTAGTAACAGTAGCTGTGGACAGGCTTAAACCATTATTGCTCAAAATAAGAAACTAATTAATCCATCCAGCTATAGCTTCACATACGACAGCATGACTTACAAAGGTGATAAAGTAAATTACTAAAGCAAACGTTGCCATTAAATGTGATATGCCTGTAAATGCTGCTAATCTCTGCCATGACATGAATTTTGCATATAGTTTAATATGAATAATCAGTAAACCAGTCGTGGTTTAGATGGCACATGACATAGTTGGATGTTGGTTATTTTTCCAGCTAAGCTACATTTGAATATTTTATTTATGTATTTTATATATATATATATATATATATATATATATAAATATAGAGCTCGCACATAGTTACATTTCCATGCCTATGAGGTCAATTACATTATTGGTTTTCAGCCAGACATTTAGAGCAATCAAATGAAATGACCAGCTTAACACATTTAGTTTATTTTCCAGGTGTCCGTAGATGGGCCAACAACTCGAGTGACAACACCAACTACATCCTCTACGACCACCACACCTCCAGCTACCCCCAAACCTACCACAAAAACAACAACAACATCTACAACAACTACCGTGACACCTACCACTAAATCATCAACGACACACAGCACACAAACTGTTCCACCAACTACGACAACTACTGCAAGTACAACAACTACTGCAAGTACAACAACAGCCACAGTGACAACACCTACTACAACCGTAAGCGAATCAGTGACTGCACCGGAAATACAAGGTAAATATTTTGTGGCCAGAAGGAGTAAATAGATTAAAAAACAAATGTTTCTTTAACGATTTATGACTTGTTAAAACGTTTGTGGTTCAGGAGTGTTAATTTATTTTCCCATTTATCTCTAACTTTTATACATTTTATAAAGAACATTCCATTACTGTTGGCTTCTCTTATTTTGCTCACCATATCGCGTGTGAATTTGAAGTTCACTGATGATGGTCTCTGCTTCATAGAAATATAGTTGAGGTCAACATGTTTTATTGTGAACACCTTATTAACACAACTTGTTTAACAAATTATTTCAGTTGAATTTGATATGCAACGAAAAATACTCGACATGTGATGTCTTAAGTAGAACTGTACAGGTGCCTCTTGATGTTTTATCAGTTTACCATTTATTAACAAGGTAAATATTTCTGATTTGCAGGACAATGCCTTGATTACGGAGGGAAGGAGTTCGTACTGATGTTTCCAGACACCGTTGACAGTTCAGATCTGAAGTTATACATAATCCCACAGGGTAATCACCCGGCCACCGTTACAATAAACAGCCCACTGCTCAATGAGACATTCTACCAAGAGTTCACCATCAGATCATCACAACCTAGAACAGTGACTGTTCCTGGAGCATTACAGGCATCTGGCATACAACGTGAACATAAAGGAATCTATATCAGTGCGACTGAAGACATAGAAGTACTGGCGTTCAGTGGAGTCACTGGATCTTGTGGTGCTTTCAATGTTATTCCTGTCGATGCACTTGGGTACAACTATCACGCCATGGCATGGTGGCCTGCACTCATGGACAACCTCGGACAAATTGGAGTAGTGGCAACTGAAGACAACACGCGTGTACAGTTCAACATACTGCCATCCAAGGGTGTCAGCTTCAAATACAAAGAAAGCACTTACAACGAAGATACAGCTCCACTTGTAGTGATGCTCAATAAGTATGAAACGTTCCAACTGCAAAACCTCGAAGGCTCTGACATCACAGGTACGAAGATTCAGGCAGATAAGAAAGTCGCTGTATTCAGCGGGATGAAACAAACAGATGTTGGTGAAGGTAACGTTGATTATGTTGTCGAGCAGATGACGCCGATTCATGCATGGGGACAGATGTTCGGAGTGTTCCCATACCCGGACCTGAAATCTGGATATCACATCAAGGTTGTTAGCAGTGCCGATGACACAGTTGTGTACGTAGATGGCAGTCAACATAAGATACATGAGGCGGGCGGATTCTATGAGGCAAGTTTCCAGTCTCCATCACCCATTGCTGTGAATGCGACTAAACCTGTCATGGTAGCGCTGTTTGGAGACAGTGTAAGTGGTGATGATGTGGGTGCTCCGTCAATGGTTCTCATCACGCCAGTGGAGCAGTTCAGGAAGAATGAGTACACATATTCACTCCCCCGTGGTTCTTCCGTGAGAACCTTCATGCAGATGGTCACCCTAAAACACTCCTTGGAAAACACGAGAAAATACACAGACATTCCTCATTCATACCCGCCACTCGTTGGAATCAGTGATGAAGTAGTCTCGGGTAGTGTCATCAACATATTAGATGCTGTCTACGGAGGATACATGCACGGGGATGGAGCAAAGGGATGCAGCATCGCATACCAACTGGGGGCGTGTCTGACTGACATCCGAAAGGTAAGTCGGAATGTAGCTTCATGTCAGGTACTGGTCAGTTCAGTTTGTTTAATTCTTGGATGCTTTGCACGTTATTTATTTGACAATTACACTTGTTTTCTGAGACAATGTCTACAATCATCACTTAGTCTTTGTGGCATCTTTCCTCCTGGTGTCATATTGTTTACTCCTATTAATGACACGTCCTCAATTATGAGTTCTGATGTTCTGCAATTTTCGCCCACTCTTAAACAAAATTTCAGATTCTCTTGACCTGTGTCTCCACTGTAATTTCAGTCTTCTACCAACTTCTTCTGTTTTCAGTGCAGGTTTTTTTTGCAATGTTTCATCATTTCCTGCATATTTCCAGTCCTTTCTGCATCCTGCACCAGAGTTAACTGGTGTGTCTTTATTTTAATCAGAACCAAAGTATATGCAGTGAAAAATCATGACAGCTAGTGCAGTTTAAATATCTAGGAATTGAGTAATCTTTAGTTAAGATTAACTTTTTTGAGTTTTAAGCTGTATACACAACCCAGACATCCAGACATACACAACCCAGACATCCAGACATACACAACCCAGACATCCAGACATACACAACCCAGACATCAAGACATCCAGACATACACAACCCAGACATCAAGACATCCAGACATACACCACCCAGACATCCAGACATACACAACCCAGACATCAAGACATCCAGACATACACAACCCAGACATCCAGACATACACAACCCAGACATCCAGACATACACAACCCAGACATCCACAGTGTTTTGTTTGATTTAACTTCAATCTTTGTACTATGTGTTGCTTTAATTTGTTTGCACCTTACATTTCAGTCAGCACTGACCAGTACAAGTACAACGACAACGACAACGACAACAGTAGGGACAACTACTTCAACTACAAAGTCAACTCCTGAAACACAAACAACCACTAAGTCAACAGTCATCACAACGCCTGGAATACCAACAACCACAAAGTCAACAGTCAGCACAACACCTGAAATACCAACAACCACAAAGTCAACAGTCATCACAACACCTGGAATACCAACAACCACAAAGTCAACAGTCAGCACAACACCTGGAATACCAACAACCACAAAGTCAACAGTCAGCACAACACCTGGAATACCAACAACCACAAAGTCAACAGTCATCACAACACCTGGAATACCAACAACCACAAAGTCAACAGTCATCACAACGCCTGGAATACCAACAACCACAAAGTCAACAGTCATCACAACACCTGGAATACCAACAACCACAAAGTCAACAGTCATCACAACACCTGGAATACCAACAACCACAAAGTCAACAGTCATCACAACGCCTGGAATACCAACTACCACAAAGTCAACAGTCACACAACACCTGGAATACCAACAACCACAAAGTCAACCGTCATCACAACACCTGGAATACCAACAACCACAAAGTCAACCGTCATCACAACACCTGGAATACCAACCACCACAAAGTCAACCGTCATCACAACGCCTGGAATACCAACCACTACAAGTCCAAAGACTGCTGGTCCAATGACTAAAACTACTCCTGGGATACCTTCCAAACCAACAACACAAGGTCCTCCAACATCCAGTAAGTTTACTAATATACTAACTTATAACAATGTTCTCAGATGAATCTGTAATAATATATGAAACTAGAGAGTGTTAATAAACTCCCTTATCTCAATTTCCTTCCTGATTTTGATCAAACGGAAAACTTCATCAAAACTTCTTGTGTTTATGTGATACAGGCCTTTTTGATAATTAATTTTAGATAATCACAAATCTAAATTTATCTGTGCTACCTTCAAGTTAAAGTTGAATCAGCATAAATAATATAATTAAATAAAATTGTCTAAACAGCTGTCTTTGATATATTACTGGTAGTGATATCAGTTAAGTTGCTATGCAACATAATAATGATTTCCGTGACATAATTTTTTTAAACATTTCTCATGAATCTGATTGCGAACAGGCAAGCAGTGGCTGCACCAAGATTCACTTAGTTATCTTAGTAATAAATCAAATTAATAGTTATTCCCTAATCTGGTTGGTGATATAAAATCACATAGTGAGATAAGGAAGGGACTTGAGATAAGAATACCTGCAAAGCAAGCATTTTAATATTAGTTTAAGTTCTGATATAGCACAGTATCCAGTCCTTAGGGCCATGCAAAGTTCATTACACTTTACTCCCAGGCACACCTGTTCAGTTGAATGCCACCTCAACTTCTCTGGGAAGTAAATGTACTTATACTCTCCCAAACTTGGGTTTTGTCTCCCTTCTCTTTCCCAAACAGGCAGACACTAATCCAGGGTGATGTGTTTTCAGCACCAGCTTGTCCTGAAGGGCAGATATCTGCCAACCCAAAGGACTGTAGTGGCTACTTTGAGTGCAAGAACGAGAAACTGGTGCCTTTCACCTGCCCCCTGGATTACCACTTCAGCATCAGTGAGTTCACCTGCCTCAAGCCAAGAGACGCAGGCTGTGAACCCTCACGTGAGTGCACACTTTTAACGAGACCAAATTCAACAAGATTGTGTAAAGCAACAAACTTTGGATATCAAACAAATAAAAGACGCCATAGTTAAAAAATATGTTCATTTGGAGTAGCCTGCCACTTTCAAAATTACGTGTAGGTTATGTAAATTATAAGTTGCTTCTAGATTATTTTGTTATCTAAGGTATCAATTATTTGGCTGCATATTTTCATGCAGTGAATATTATTGATTATAATTATTCAATGAACAGAATATGTCAGAAATTTAAGTTGTGATAGTTTATATTTTGAGCAAGAGAGTGCAAACTTGAGATAGTTGGTTGTGTTTGCGTAAAACTATATTAACTGTTATTCATAAATTAGTGGAGCAATTACAGTGTCATTGTCATAGAAGGAAGTCGGCAGGGCACTATATTGGCCATTTGTTGGGATGAAATAATTTAATATAAAAAAGTTAAAATAACTGAGATGCAATGTCTCTTTTTAGCTGATTGCGTCTTCTGTCACTTTCAGCTGGTCTGACAAGTGGTGGCAAGGAGTACTTTATCCAGTTCATGGCCAACCCTCCTAATGACAAAGTGGTTGAGTTACTGATGACCACAGCCAGTTCAACACCAGTCCACGTCCGTGTCACTACGCCACCGTCGTCAACTCCAGTTGTTAATGTGACCGAGACAGTGCGCAAGGGTGAAACGACGACAGTAACACTACCAGCCGACATCCGTAGCACGTCAACAGGTCGTGGAATCACAGGAATCTTTCTTCGGGCAGACGGAGACATCATTGTCAGCACCATGAACCGTGGATCGTGTAGCAGCAAGCTGGCTCTGCCATTAGAGGGGATAGGTAGCGAATATTATGCGATGATGTGGGCCCCAACAGGTGGCGTTGCACAGGTAACGGTTCTTGCAACCCAAGATGACACGAATGTGACAGTTGTCATTGGTGGAGCTGTTGATGTCAGTGTCACTTACGAAGCAGGCAGTTACAAACGCGGGGACAGCATCACTGTCAAACTGTCTAAATTTGAATCTGTTGTTCTTGAATCTGGCCAGGATTTATCCGGAACGAAAATCACGTCATCAAATCCTATCGTGGTGTCTGCTGGAAACACAGACACAACGATCGGCAGTGGGTCACTGTCAGACCAACTTGTCTCGCAGTTGACTCCAGTGAACACTTGGGGGCGCACCTTTGCCCTCGCCCCACTACCCGGGAGCTTAACTGGGTACTTTGTGAAGATTCTCGCCTCGACTTTGGGTACAGTCGTCCGCGTCCACGGTCATCCTGAGGAAACACTGGATACTGGGAAGTTTGTCATCATCGACATCGCGTCAAATGAGCCAGTTTGGATATCATCAACTGCCCCGATACTGGTGACACAATATGCAAAGAGTGAGACATCTGCAGATGATCTCGGTGCGCCAGCGTCACTGCTTGTGCCACCAGTCTCACAGTTCCTCAGCGATTACTTCTTCAGTGTGCCACAGGTCTCAGCCACCGCGAAACGCAGCGTGCTGATCATCGCTGAGACATCAAAACGTGACGGCCTTCTCCTACAGGGAGCGCCACTGAATTCAAATATCCAATGGCGTGACATTGATGGGTCGAGTCCAGCCATGTCAGTTGCCATTGTCTCAGTTCCTGAGGCATCCTACACCTTAAGACACCGCTCCGACGTTACCTTTGGAGCTTACGTGTACGGTGCAGACCACGGCAACTGTGCATTCGCCTTCCCAGCTGGAATGAACCTGGCTTCCAATCCTGATGTAAGTGTTTTCTAATGCTGGATTCTCATTTCATATCCGATCATCATTTTGGCCAGACTAATCAATTATTGATTATGTACTGTTCATGCCTGCCAGTTACGAAATGATTTTGATAGCTGACCCCACAGGATTATTATCAATTTTAAACATAAACCAGCCACTAATTGGCAAACTTGTTTAATCACCAGTATATTTGTTGAATTTAAATTATACGGATTATAGTTTCAAATTGATTGCAAAATCTTGTGTCAGTCGGGGTCCCAAGTTTCTCAATCTCCTGAATGCACTGTTGTTGGGTGACATCAGTAATTATTGCAAGCAGATGTTTATGAGTACAAATACACTGATTTTTGTTGGATTTTGTGCTTTTAAGAGTGGTGTTAATATATATTTCTCCTTTTAATCATAGTATAAAATGCACTGTGGGTCTTTGCAGCAAAGTCAATTTATTGACATGGACATTTCATTTATGTATTTATAGTATATTTGTATACTAACTTGTTTGATGTATTTATTTAATTTAAGAACCACACGTATTTTAGTTTAAATAATATTATGTGTTCTTTGAATGTTTGTATATTTATATTTTTATATTTTGATTTACTCTGGTTCACCAAACTTGAATGTTATGGAAGTTATGCTTAAATGATCTAATTTATGTTACTATTCACTGTTAATTTAGTTCACTTTATATGTTTCATTTTGTTTGTATTATATATATATATATATATATATATATATATATATATATATATATATATATATACATATATGACATGTCAACATTTGTATAGTAATAAATTGTTTTGATTTGTAATACTTAAAATGGCAATGATGAAATAAAAGGTTTGTTTATTATTGCAGCCTGTCCTGCCGACATCAACAAAAGAATCAACAACAGTCACTAAACTGTCTACACCAGGACCTACTCAGGGTCCAGTCCTGTCATCGACAACAACAAAGTCAACAGCAGGACCAGTCACAAAAACTACTCTTGGCACCACAAGACAACCTACAGTTGGCCCGGTGACAAAACCATCTACAGGAGGACCAACAAAAACAACTCTTGGCACCACAAGACAACCTACAGCCGGCCCGGTGACAAAACCATCTACAGGAGGACCAACGAAAACAACTCTTGGCACCACAAGACAACCTACAGCTGGCCCGGTGACAAAACCATCTACAGGAGGACCAACGAAAACAACTCTTGGCACCACAAGACAACCTACAGCCGGCCCGGTGACAAAACCATCTACAGGAGGACCAACGAAAACAACTCTTGGCACCACAAGACAACCTACAGCCGGCCCGGTGACAAAACCATCTACAGGAGGACCAACGAAAACAACTCTTGGCACCACAAGACAACCTACAGCCGGCCCGGTGACAAAACCATCTACAGGAGGACCAACGAAAACAACTCTTGGCACCACAAGACAACCTACAGCCGGCCCGGTGACAAAACCATCTACAGGAGGACCAACGAAAACAACTCTTGGCACCACAAGACAACCTACAGCCGGCCCGGTGACAAAACCATCTACAGGAGGACCAACGAAAACAACTCTTGGCACCACAAGACAACCTACAGTTGGCCCGGTGACAAAACCATCTACAGGAGGACCAACGAAAACAACTCTTGGCACCACAAGACAACCTACAGCCGGCCCGGTGACAAAACCATCTACAGGAGGACCAACGAAAACAACTCTTGGCACCACAAGACAACCTACAGCTGGCCCGGTGACAAAACCATCTACAGGAGGACCAACAAAAACAACTCTTGGCACCACAAGACAACCTACACCCTGGCCCGGTGACAAAACCATCTACAGGAGGACCAACGAAAACAACTCTTGGCACCACCAGACAACCTACAGTTGGCCCGGTGACAAAACCATCTACAGGAGGACCAACGGATACAACTCTTGGCTCCACAAGACAACCTACAGCCGGCCCGGTGACAAAACCATCTACAGGAGGACCAACAAAAACAACTCTTGGCACCACCAGACAACCTACAGCCGGCCCGGTGACAAAACCATCTACAGGAGGACCAACGAAAACAACTCTTGGCACCACCAGACAACCTACAGTTGGCCCGGTGACAAAACCATCTACAGAAAGACCAACAAAAACTCCTCTTGGCACCACAAGACAACCTACAGCCGGCCCGGTGACAAAACCATCTACAGGAGGACCAACAAAAACAACTCTTGGCACCACCAGACAACCTACAGCCGGCCCGGTGACAAAACCATCTACAGAAAGACCAACAAAAACTCCTCTTGGCACCACAAGACAACCTACAGCCGGCCCGGTGACAAAACCATCTACATCAAGACCAGTACTGGATCCAACAGGTAGACCCACAACCATTCAACCTCTGGTTAGTTCTACAAAAGCTACAACAACTGGACCTGGTGTTTCAACACTGAAGCCAACAACAGTTGGACCTGGCGTTTCAACACTGAAGCCAACAACAGCCCGACCAACATCACTCGTAACAGGTTAGCAGTGCAGCTGTATAAACCTTCGTTTCAATTAAGGCACAAGTAATAATTGTGTTCCACTCAAGCTATTTAATGAGACACATTAAGTTGTTTTTTTCAAGTAAAATGAGCAGTCTTTAAACTAAAACACTGCACATTTCATTATTAGTTAGTTGTTTTTAAATAATCATGTCAGAGATGTAGCTGTATCAGCAATTACGTAGTAACATATCATCTGGTTTTATGTACTAGCCTTTGTATCATCAGTGTCATGTTTATCTTGTTCAGTAATCTGTTCTGAATTTTTACTAACTATGTTTTTCCTAACTTATTTTGCACAACAATATATTATGTTTAATCATGTTTAATTAACTTGGTACATGCATTGAGAGAATTGGGCATGATTATTAATGACTAACAATCTTGCATCCCAAATCTTCTAAATAGCCAATGGCAATGTAACAATTAATTGCTTGAGGACTCCTTCGGTATAGACTCACTATCTACAAGAATATCATTTCAGTGATAACTATAATATTTCATTATTTTAATTCCATTTGACTGCATTAGTTTTCTCTTTTTAATCACTGTTTCTTAATAACATTTTTACTTTCAATTTGAAAACTGTGGCTTCTTCATTTGCATTGGTCCTAGCGGTTTCTACTTTACGTGCTTTGGACCTAATGACTTCTGCTGTACTTGCTTTAGCCATAATGGCTTGCTCCTTTACCTGCTTTGGTCCTGGTGGCTTCTGATTCACTTGCTTTGGCATGTTTGCTTGCTTATGCCCTAGTTGCTTCTGGGTCATTTGCCTTGGCCCTAGTTGCTTCTGGGTCATTTGCCTTGGCCCTAGTTGCTTCTTCACAAGTTTGTTTTCGCTCTAGCAGCTTATGCTGTAATTGTAGTAGTCATGTAATAGCACTTGGTTTGGCCACTGTGACTTATTTTGCCTTCATTGTTCTTCCTCTGCAGTTTCTCTTTGTCTTTTTTACAATTGTGAACAATTTCTTCTTCTTGCACAGTAGCCATAGCACAACATTGAATGCTGATTGACATGTGTCATTTATAGCGCTGCGATGAACTACTACAGGAGATTTTCCACTTGTTTAGAGTTTAAGTGTCCCGGTGGTCTGAACGGCTATTACGAGGACCCCGTCGATTGCAGTATGTTCTACCAGTGCGCGAACGGTGTGAGCCACAGGTTGACCTGCCCCAATGGTCTGCACTTTAGTGCCACAGTTGATACCTGTATGCCTCCAAACGAAGCCGGCTGTGAACCGCCATGTTCGTATCTACTTTCTACCTCTCTGTGCACTCAGCACGACAGTCACATTTCCATTCTCACTGCCATCAGCTGTTTGCACAAGCACGCACTGACTGTAGCAAAAGGACAGCCAGTGTCAGGTTTATTGTTGTTACTAACACAAATGTCCATCCTCCAGATAGCACTCCAGATAGCACTACAGATAGCACTACAGATAGCACTACAGATAGCACTACAGATAGCACTACAGATAGCACTACAGATAGCACTACAGATAGCACTACAGATACACAGCACGACAGTTATTTCCATCGCCAGTTCTTCAGCCAGTTGCACAAGCACGCAGTAGTGTAGACATGAAGGACTATTACACTCTGTGTTACGATTATAAAGCAACAATACTCATCCCCTAGGTGGTGCCGTGATCCAAACATATTCAAACCTGACATCGATGTAATAAAGATTACAAAAATTTGAGCCATTTGTGTCAACGCTGCAGTAGTATTGGAACTGTGATTACCCTACTTAATTTTGTTTATACAGCCTTGGTGATTTTCACTTTCACTGCAGTTCATTGTCTATATTAACTTACTTAGCTGGTGACACTTACTATACACTGGTTAATCTCTGTCCGCATGGCATCAGTGAAATTATAATATGTATTTTTGTCTTCATATACCTCCCTGGTAGTCATAATTGATCAAGTCAATATTTATGTGTGGGTACATAGTTGCTCGTGGCTTTGTATGCAAGCAGCGTTTTTCCACTGTTATGATGCAGTTGTATAATGATATTATAAATACAAATTTACAAATATATACATGTACATATTCCAATATTATACAAATTCAGAACAAATGTAATAAAATATAAGATTAGAAATAACACTTATTGGTATGATTTGAAAAAGAATTTTTCCATTTGATATTAACTAAGATAATTTTTCTTTATGGCAAAGAAATATTACAAATATAAAAATGTTCCTTTTCATTAAATACATTGCTAAGCATAATTATACTTGATATATATATATATATATATATATATATATATATATATATATATATATATATATATATATATACACCTGCATTAATTCATATTCAATTAACATGTCCAATGAACATCACATTGTGTACTAAAAATTTGTTACTTCATTACTTCTCCGTAATGACAAACACTGACAGCAAGTGGCTTTTTCTAATCTTTTGAAAGCAGCTTGGTTCCCCACTAAACTGAGTTTGCTATTTGTAGTTCTGTAGCTTGTTGCATTTTTAGGTGCTTAAACCATCAGAATCTGTATCAGAATCAAATGCATTTGCAGGACAATACATTTCCATAGTATTTGCATGTTAATGCATTTGCAGTTGAAGGAAAAGTTGCTGATTTTCTCTTGTTTTTACGTGTCACATTTTGTAACTTAAAAATAAAACATTTCAAATAATACATAAATAATATTTTTACTTTAATATATTTTTCAAATACTTTTTAGGTACACACACACACACACACACACACACACACACACTATATATATATATGTACTTGGTATAGTAATAATACCCCTTGTACGTTAGTGTCAAATTTAGCAGTATTTCTAGTACCGAACTGGTGCCTTCAACTATATTTTAAAAAAGTAAGCGAGAATTTCTGTACTGATAAATTTATCCATTGAAATAATCATTAGATTCTGTGTGTTGTCAGTCATCCTGAAAGTGATTATGTACACCAAATAACAATGCTTTTGTACTGTGTTTTTGGACACCAACAAATTTATTTTGTATTGTATGTTTTTGACTATCTGGGAATCTATTTATTTTTAGGTGTCCAAATGCATACATTTATTACAATTATATAAATTATTTAACTATTGTTTTGGTGCCCACAGCCAAGCGGGCGGACAACCTCGGCCGGACATTCTACTTCCTCTTCCTGGCCACAGAGCCGGCCAACACACAAGGTGTCGAGATCCTGCTGACCACTCCGACTTCAGTCCCGGTTCATGTCAATGTGACTGCACCATCATTCTCCCGGTCACTAACGGTCAAGAAGGGCCATGTAGAGATAGTTAGTCTGCCGGCCAGTCTGCGCACTAGCCAGCCAGGCCGATCCAACAAGACCGTTCGTGTGATGGCTAATGGCGAGGTGAGTGTGTCCGCATTGAATCGAGGCTCATGTGGAAACTACCTCGTGTTGCCTCTAAAGATGCTTGGAGACACCTACTACGTGATGACATGGAAGCCCGTATCTGGCTTTGCACTCATCTCGGTTCTTGCCGTGGAAGAAAACACGACTGTCCGTGTCACTATAGGTGGCGCTACTGGTGCCACTGTCGAGTATGAAGGAACCATCTACAAGAAAGGTATTAGTGTATTTATGGATGGTTTTAATAATGTAATTATGTTAAATTACTAAATGCTACTAGTAAGAAATAAACATCTAATAAATCAATAAAATGAGCAGAATGAAAATAGATTAGTGAGTGAACAATGTACAACTCAAAACATGTCTAAAGACACTACATTCAGTGGTCTGGTCTGGGTGATTTTGAAAGCTTGCCTGTTGTGTTATTCTAGCAGCTATCTAGATTTACTGGTAGCAGTTCATAGAACACCTATAGATGAACCTACAAATGTGATGTGTCCAGTGTTCTGTGTGGTAACATTGGTTCAGAACAATGGAGCCAGCAGGTACTCGGTATCATTCTTCCAATTGCGGGACACTCTGGGTGCCAGGGAACTGTGTAATGGAGTACTTAAAGATGTGTTTTGATGTATTTTTGACATATAAATTAACATTTCTATTCTTCTTTTTCAGCATATTCCCAAAATATAGCGCAATATGATTGCAATTTATGTAATACCTACTTTTTTCTATGACTCCTGGATATGATTTATATATGTACGATGTGTCAATTACAGTGGTATACAGTCATTTTGCATATTTGTGTAAAATATCGGTCTTCTCGTAAATTAAACTGATAGATTACACAGATTGAAGCTTGAGTTAATTTATGTACAATGCGTAATATATATATATATATATATATATATATATATATATATATAATATTAAAAATAAGTACTTATTTTCTATTTCCAAAGGTGAACTGCTGGAAGTGTCACTCACCCAGTTCGAGTCACTGGTCATGCAGTCAAGCTCCGACCTGACAGGAACTCGCGTCGTAGGGTCAAAGCCACTCGCCGTGTATGCCGGCAACACTGAGACGACAATCGGCAGTGGCAGTTTACCTGATCAACTCGTGTCCCAGTTTACCCCAGTAAACACATGGGGCTACCAGTTCGCCCTGGCTCCATTCCCGGGAAGCACCAGCGGCTACTTCATCAAATGTCTCACCCAAGACGCAAATACAGTCGTCACAGTCATCACACGCAGCGGTCCTCGCAGCTTCACTCTGAACAAGGGGGAATACTTTGTGATGGACGTTACGTCCAGCGAACTGGCCTGGATCCAGTCCACCAACCAGATCCTGGTGGTCCAGTATGCCAAGAGCCAGACCAATCCATCGGATTTGTCCGCCCCGGCCGCACTCTTGATTCCACCGGTTGAACAATACACGAGTGACTATCTGTTCACGGTTCCCGCAGCCGAGTCGATCTACGTCATGATTATCATCGAGAAGACACAGCTGATGGGGCTTTTACTGGACGGCTTGCCGGTCAATGCCTCAGCTGGGTGGGAGGATATCGCAGAGTCCAAGCCACTGATGGCATCCCGATATGTGAGCATCTTGGAAGGGGCTCACCGACTTCGACATCGCGTCACCAACATAACATTCGGCGCCTACGTCTACGGATTCACACCGGGGGATTGTGCCTATGCCAACCCAGCCGGCATGACTCTGCTTACCATCAATAAGGTTTGTGTTGGCATTTGTATTTTTGGAAATTGTGCTCTACTTGTTGGTGCCTTGCTCTCATGATGACGTCTGTACCCTGTTGGTTATATAATGTGTAACTATGTTTCTCTGAGAAGTCAAGATAGTGTTCAAATAAACAGGTCTGTCAGGGAGTAAAGTTAAAAATGCTTTGAACAGTCCCCAGGAAGGATTGAGTACTGTGCTATATAAGAACTTTTTGATTTTTACAATCCTAGTTTTTTGCTCTTTTAAGCACAGGTTACTGATGATTTCGCTCTATTGATATATCCTTTTATTATTATAATATCTGATTGATATTTCCATGAATGTTCAGCTAATACCTTGTTCTAATAATGTAGGTGTCCCGTTGTTATATAATACCGAATGGTCTTATTTGTTGGGCCTTTGACCTCAGCCTCCTGAGGGTATGTCACTACAGATAGGTCTTATACACAGAAGTATATTATCATTACTAATATTGTGGCTGTCTTGCAGACTGTCCACTCTACAGTAGGACCCACCTCCCGGCCATCTACCGCTGGACCTCAGCTGTCCTCCACCTTACCACCAGCTACAGCAGGCCCCCACACAACCAAGATGGGCTCCACACGGCCAGTTACAGCAGGCCCCCACACAACCAAGATGGGCTCCACACGGCCAGTTACAGCAGGCCCCCACACAACCAAGATGGGCTCCACACGCCCAGTTACAGCAGGCCCCCACACAACCAAGATGGGCTCCACACGCCCAGTTACTGCAGGCCCCCACACAACCAAGATGGGCTCCACACGGCCAGTTACAGCAGGCCCCCACACAACCAAGATGGGCTCCACACGGCCAGTTACAGCAGGCCCCCACACAACCAAGATGGGCTCTTCACGCCCAACTACAGCAGGCCCCCACACAACCAAGATGGGCTCTTCACGCCCAACTACAGCAGGCCCCCACACAACCAAGATGGGCTCCACAAGGCCCCCCACACAACAGCTACAGACAGATAGACCCACAGTCCCTGTAACTGGTAGACCCACTACAAAAGGACCACAGACAGGCAGACCTACTTCTTTGAAACCTACAACAGTAGGACCACTCACTGCACACACCACCAAAGGACCATCAAGTACAAGCAATCCTACTGGCAGACCATCTACTGGCAGACCATCTACCGGCAGACCATCTACCGGCAGACCATCTACTGGCAGACCATCTACTGGCAGACCTACTGGCAGACCAACTACACAGCATGCCACAACTGGCAGACCATCTACTCCACCACCTACTACCACGACCATGCCACCTTCTACAACGACCACACCTAGACGTAAGTGCTACCTCTACTGCACATTCATTGACATGTCACATTGTGGGCATTTCCTCTAATTTATATACAACTTGGACTGTTTCAATTTTGGGACAAAGTGGCCAGTATCCGATTTGATTTGCTTCAAAGGTAAACATCATGATAGCTAGTACACAACTACACTTATTTATCAATCACACAGACAAAGTCCTATTTCTGTGAACACTGGACGAGACAAGTACCAGCAATAAATACACTAATTACACGACAACACATTTCCATGTTTTTGTTTTTATTTTCCAGCATGTCCCTGCACCAGGCTGACTGTGAAGAGCACAAAGCTGCAGCCGTCGTTCGCTGGTCAGTACTCGCGCCTGGACGAACCACTCAACGGCCGCCCTGTCTACAAACACACGAGTCTCAGGCGCTTCCTCTACATGGTCGATGCTCAGTCCAAGTTCTGGCTGTTTGGCACAGAGCTGGGCAAGAACCGTGGCTTGATCCTCACTCACAGCGAGGCACAGGAACCAGCGGACATAAAGAAGACCTGGAGGTCATATGACACCTCCGATATGACTTGGAAGGACGATGACTCAGTGTCACTGCAGTGTGACTGTCAAGGTAGGCACAGTGTCGCAGTGTCTTTGGGTGCGAGACATGGCTTGTTTAATTGTTTATTATTTGGTTGTTGTTGTTCTCTTCTTTCCTTGTATAATCATGAGAACAGGCTGGATACAGGTACACAAAGATGACCACATTCACATTGTAAACCACATCCACACTGTCAACCACGTTGTACACCAAACAAGGAATAAACAGGGGTCATATCTAGTGACATTGGTGACATGCAATTTTGTCCTGTGCAGTTTCCTTTGCAGTTGTCATCAGTTGGATGTCACGGACTTGTCTTCATATGATTTATGTCTGTCAGTTCTTTACTTATTTTTATATTGAGCTGTTTTTCAGTAAACACCCTTGACATTGTAGCATTCTTCCTGTCACTCCAAAGTTTGCCAGTGCTTATTTTAGTATACCTTAATTTCACAGATAATATATTACGTGACATGAACCCAGATTAATGCACATGTAACAACATTTTCCTGTTCACATTTCAGCGACAACATGCGAGAAACTAAGAATTGGCGGCCACATGTTCTACAACAGCATTCCCGGCGAGTTCACCCTACGGGGCAGTGACCTCAACGGCCGACCCTCGTACGAGAACTCCGCCAAGGGGCTCTACTTCTACTACTATGCAGACTCGAACGACCAGTTCTGGGTCGTTGGAACCAAACTTGGTGCCAAAGTGGGGCTAGTTTTCAATTACGACCCAGCCACAAACCCCAGCCTGGTGACTGCGACCTGGGTGTCTCTTCAGGGAGGACATTGGGTTGTAGACCCTGATGTACAACTGCACTGTGTATGACGACAGATTCAGTAAGATGTTGTTACATTAATAATGGGTGCGTGAGTCCAAGATCTTGTTAAAGAACAAGAGACTCGTCGGCAGGATTATCCACAAGTGTAGCGTATATTATATTTCATGCTATTTAATCACACCTGTTCATTGCAAAAATCCCAAGTAATTATCAGCGCATAGCTTATCATCTCAAAAGCACTGGTCACGATTTGTCTGAAGAAAACATTGATAATTATTGTGAGGAAATTATATTCAATTAAGTGATGCTACAGATATTGGTTTGGATAAATGCTTACAACAAATTCAGGTTTAAAATGTGTAATTATCATATTTAATATCATTTTTCTATTGTCTTGACTATTTTGACCATTCTTATAATCGGTGTAATCGTCGTGAAAAAATATGCTAGACCAGTAAAATGTGACAGAAAAATAAGTCCATCCATGACGTGGTATATCAACGAAGCTGTTTTCACGAGAGTTGCTAAATGATATGTATACGTGGCACCATCTGGTGGAATATGTAGAAACAGTAATCAAAGGGTAAATATGGAATGAGGCAATAATTGTTACACATCTAGCATATTACTGTTCCAATGAGACAGCTGAAGGGAAACAGCTAAATCACAGTCAGCTTGTGTCCGTGAATATAATGGGATGTAGGCAAGCGTCAGATTGAACTATATTTAATATTTTTCTACTAACTTATAATTTTATTTCTAGCTTGTGCATGTGCCGGTTACGTAATATATATGTACATATAGGAAATAATGAATTTTTCAATACGGTAAATATAGGAAAATAATTGTAGCAGTTTTAGTCAGTGAAAACATATTGCGACTTGAATGGTAGTTAGTTTTTTCTACATTTGTATTTTCTCGCTTTGTATATGTTTATTGCGTGTGGATGTGTAGGCTAACCAATGTATGTATACATGAGTGTCAGTTATCAGGCAATGTGTTGCCAGCCTGCAAGTAATATTGTGTAGCAGTAATACCATGTGTAGCAGTAATACCAAAATATCCTGATATCGATATTGACTGTTTATTGCAGGGATCAGCTATGCATTGTCACATTGGAAATACATTTGAACTAACAGTTGAATGGGGGCATTTATATTTATTCTAAACAATATTTTCTCAGATGGTTTTGTACATGTTTCCTCTGCTCACTTGTAGTTAGGCAGACATGAACTATCTTAATATCAGTGTATGAGTTTGCCTGAAACCGATATCATCCGACCTCTGACCCTGTGTATCAAACGTGAATCACATAGTACTATAATTATTAATAAAAATCCTACCATCATTACACATAATTTAAAGAAAATCAAGTTATCTGCAATTGTTGTGTGATATGAAGTTTAAAAGCACTACTTTGTTACCATGAAGCATATTCAAAACTTGAGCACCAGAAGTACAGACTGTCCAAGAGGGAAAACAGTTATTATTCATTTGTATTATCCTCGGCCATCAACACACTTAAGATTCGGTATGTCTATGCTATGTACTAAACACCAATGTAACTTGTTAACTGTGTTTTGTCATGATGTGTAATGTTAGTTATGATAACAGCTGTCACACGTAGTTACAACATTTACATAAAGATATGTGCAGGGATCAGCACTAATAAATATTGTACTTATTATCTAATGATATAATATGAATGTGTAATTGTGTACTTATACATTTTTCAGATATTGGAAATAAATTCTTTTACTGATTAGAATGATTTACAAGTATTAGTCATATGCTGTATATTCCATCTTTCAAGGGTTGTTAGAAATGTCTATGGTTTCTGCTTTCACCAAATTAAAATGCCCGAATTTCATTTATCCCATTACAAAGCAAGTTCATTGACATTCAGATTTGTGGTATGTGAATATTTGAAGCATATTTTTTGCATACATTTGGTTTAATAAATTAGTGCATCCTTTTGTTAAGAGCATGTTTTAAATTTGCTATGGAAAGTAAATAGTTTATTTTATTTAGTTAAATTTATGTGCCAACTACTTTCAGACGTGAACTATTTTGTGTCAGTTATTGTCATTGATATTTGACGCATACTCTCTGATAAAAATGACCGACTATTACAAAGTATATGACATACCCGGGTAGTAGATCTAATTTCCTGTTATGAGCATGAACATGTGTTGGACGATCAATATCCAATAATAATACTAAGAGCAGCGGATAATTGTAAGAGCAGGGGATATTTTCTTATAAATAACATACTATTCACTCTTTTATATAATTTATTTTACATATGTCAGTTAACCGTGTTATGCATCAGATTAACAACATTGTGTCTATTGTGAATGTAACTGATGGTAGTTATCCATACATAACACATGTATCACCAAGGCCATATAAGGCAACGCTGAAGCACCTTTATACACACAGTATTTTATACACAATCAATAATATACAGTAATTAAATCTGCCCAGACCAAAACAATACAAAAGGGTGATTATAGAGTTAACCCCAGAAATTGTCACAAGTCCCAGTGGCCAGGAAATCATTCAACTAGGTTGACTGTTGCCCTTGGAAGCCAACGACCTATCAATCAGCTTAGGTGCCAACCTGAGCTGTTAATCAACCACCTTGTCAATCACTGTGAGGGCCCTGTCAATCACCTTGAGTGCCAAACGAATGCCAATTATCTTGTGTAGGAAACACATTTGATAAGATGGTGATACGAATAACCACGGTAACAATCCACCAATTTTACCCCAATCGACAAGTTTGACAGTCGCCAAACGAGATTCTACTACAGCATCTATTTCTGTACAAATCACTTTTATGCACTGTACACATGTGACCAGTTCAGCTGCACTGTTTCTCAAACAATGCACTATGCACTACTGTCTCTCTTCATTTTGTTGGCAAGCACGTCTTCCTAGAGGCTGTCTAGAGCAAGCACTCGTAACACGCAAGCTCTTGTAACCCACAAGCACATAGTCCTCAGGGGTTGCTGCCAGATTCACAACTACACACTTGACAGGACTCTGTATGAGTAAAAGTTACAGAGTCCCTGACTAAAGTTCCAGCCAATCAGCAGCGAGATGATGTAGATCAGAAAGAGGCCCGTCAGAGGGTAGAGCATCACATGTGTCTTCTGTAGAAACGGTAATGCTGAAACAAGAAACCATCAGATTTAAGTTTAGTAAAAATAACAATATAAAATGTATTTGGTATAGCGCCACGTCCATAATTGTTCATGGCGCTTCACAACATATTACATAAAATACATAAAAAGATGTGTATACAATAACATGAATACTAATATTTTGAAATAAATATTTAAATAATATCTTATATTTATTTCAAAATATTTGTATTCATCTTATTGTATACACATCTTCTGTATGCACTGTATAGGTATATAAATAACTAAAAGTAATACATTATTAAATAACTACTTGTTTAATTTAGACTGCTCATTTCAAATTCCTTAATATTTATTTCAACAGAAAATAACAAGGCATGTGTTATGAAATTAAAAACATATTAACATGTTTGTAGTTAATTAACCGACACATTTATGTACACTGCTTTCTCAACTGCTGTTCAAATGATTAAGTCACCAGAAAATAGAACACACCTTTGATGTCATCTAAAACCCCCTTCACTGGCCTCACTAATTATCCCACATTGTCTAGCCTTTTTGTTCTCCCAGACCACAACTAAGCCAAAGTTTCTACAACTTCCAATAACTATCTTTGTGTTTTCCGTAATACATTGTTAATGAGAGGTTTATACTACAAGGAAGTAAGGTTCTCCAGTCCTTTGAGATATGGTGAATGTAAATAGTTGTAAAAGTGGAGTAAATAGTTGTAAAATGTTGGTAGTGTACTTACAACTGTAGCCAAGAAATGTGATGTAGATGTAGTAGCCAATCGCAAATAGCCACACTGTATTGCCGATGATTCGCGCAAATATGCCGTCAGTGTTGATAAAAGCTACAAAAATATAACTTATATTACTTCCATTATCCTAGGAGTTGACATGCAAGGGTATTCCACATGAAATCATTGATTTTGATTAAACTTGGAGTGTTGGTTTATATTCATGAGTCAATGTTACCAACAAAAGTTTGTCAATCTGAGATAGAGGTCATCAAAACTCAGCAAATTTTGGGAACATATTTTCTGTGTGTACACTGACATAGCAATATCAATGTATTCAGTTGCAAGCAATTTTTAAGTCAAACATTAAACAAAGTTAACTATAAAATACTGTAGAGTGAGATGCACAGATAGATCGTTCCAAAAGTTTAAAAACTAAACCAACATTTCATCCTGGTTTGTGTCCAATTTCAAAACTGATGTCCACTGCAGTTTGCCCTGAATCCCTTCAAATGGACAACTTGATTAATTTACAATGACTGAAATGAGGATAATGGGGCATGCCGTCGTTGTGTGTTATGGACAAGGCTGGACTCACTGTGGAGGAAGGGGAGCTGGAAGAAGTGTAGGATCATTAGGAGGGGGAAGAACGCATTGAGATGGACGTCGAAGGCGTACGCCCACTCCACGTCCTGGCCACGCGGAGGCTGCACTATCAGGTATCTGTTGGAGAGGAACCTATAACATAACATAACATGATTAGGTGAATAAATGATACACAGAGAGAGTGTCCTGCTCTCCTGCCAGGTACAAATGCATGTAAACATGTGATGTCAACAACAACAAATACTCCTACCCTAACCCCAAACTTAGATCTAAATAGGGCTTTATGCAGGATAACAATTTTGCCAGTCACATTTTTAGTGGACATGTAGGTTGATATTTGTTTTATCACCTGAAATAAACTACAAACACACGCGACAAACATTTTCAACCATAACAGACAATATATATGATTTTTTAAGACTCCTTTTTGATCCTTCTCCCCCCCTATCCAGTCATATTTCTACCCATCCACAATGGTTTTTACCCATCCTAATGATGGGTGGACATGTTTTTGCATGAAGCTATAACTCTAAACCTAGCCTTAGAACAACCATAAAATGGTATTTATATGTGGTGGGGTAGCACACATCCACATTTTGTGAAAATCTTATCAGATCACACACAATGAAAGTGCCACAATGCAAGAACAGTAGTTACAACAGTTACATTAATAGTTTACTCGCTGATGATTTTTCACAAAAGTGAACATAATGTGACAGTAGCGCTCTCTAGATAGTGACTCGCCACTCAATTCATCCACAGTTTCCGTTATCTCCAACAGGTTTGAAATTCATGAATTGTGATAGTTCAAAGGTCACAGGTCCATAGAGGTGAATGGGTATTACACTAGAAACAAGTGATTATACCACAGGAACTCAGTGTAGAAATTGCTCTACTGACCCCGAATGTGACACATTTATATAGAAATATATGGCTCTACAGTAACACAGTGGAGCTGATATCTCACTACAGAAAACTACTGGCACTTGCTGAAAGTTGCCGTTGTTAAAATGTTGATTTAACTTTGGATGAATGTCCTGAAACAAAAAATTCTATATTTTAGAATAAATTTCTTTGTGCAACTAAATACATAAAAATACAAGTTTTGAACAGTGCTCGTTTCCAAATCTGGCATGGTATTTCTGGGAGTTTCGGCGGTGATATGGCTAAACATGCTATTTTGGGTTTGGTGTAATAATATATGCCTCACCAGAACAACGTTGCGATGAGTATACCGACACCAATGCAGTCAACAAATATCACCCAGAAGAGGAACTTGATGAATGCAATAATGGTCAGTCGCAGGACAAATGCAAAGCCAATTGACGATACTGAAAGTGAAACAGGAACAGTATTAATAATTAATGGGGTTTACAGTGCTTTACTGTATAGCACAGAACAAAAGCACACCTACAATTTAAACAAAATCTATTAAAATAACTGCACATAGGGGAGAGTGCAGCATAACTGGATGGCAGTTTTGAGGTAATTATTTAATAGTTTGTTTGCCTACCCCATACTAAATCCGGTTATGCGGCACATATGGGGAATAGCCATATGGCTGGGTCTAAAAGTTTATTCGGTCACCAAAGCACACTTTAATGTCTTTTCTATCAACTGGCAATGTGCATTTGCCATTTATATTACTATTACTATTTAGTACATTTTATAACCTTTTTAGAAAGGCTACGTAACATTTCACGCATGAATTTTGTAAAACAAAACTGATAAATCGCACTTGTTAGAGTCGCATTCGTCTGGGTTTCCCTCGCCGCATGGCAGACATATTTGGTACTACGGGAAAGCCCAGCATGTCCACTGTTTGAATCTGCTAGAGGAATTTCTCAATGACGTCAATTTTAGCCAATAGGAACATTTATCTGGGAGACCTATCTGTAAACAAACTTCACCAGTTGTGAAGCGCAGCTCATAGCTGTCCTCTGATTGGCTGAAAGCTGTGAATGCATGTGCAGTGCGCACTCGCTAGCCATAAACAAGTGGAATTGATCGGATCACTGCAATGAAACATTGCTAAATACTCGGATTATGTTGCGATAACCACAATAAACTACTTCCAAGACATATCTTCGACAATAAGCGCGACTTGGGAGGGGGTTTAGAATACATCAAAAGGTGAAATAGCACACTTCAGATGCGATTTTCTCAGTTTGAAGCTTTCTACCCCGGGCATGTTCAGTGTCGAATAACTTTAGCTGTGCGTGAGCTAGCTAAATAATTTTTGCACCGTTGGAAAGCTTAATAAATAGTCTTTCCAATGACAGTACTAACTCAATTTGACTCATTTCATTAGAACAGGTCACACACACACACACATATATATATAATGTCCTACGGTAAGAAGGACACTCAACCTGGAAATTGCCTCTCCCAAGAGTGACTCTCAAGAGAGACTCTCAAGCAGTAGTGACTCTCAAGAGAGACTCTCAAGCAGTAGTGACTCTCAAGAGAGACTCTCAAGCAGTCGTGACTCTCAAGAGAGACTCTCAAGCAGTCGTGACTCTCAAGCAGTAGTAGACACTCACCACAGAGCCAGAACGAGAGAAGAACGAGAAATGCTGGATCGTCCCTGGCCCACTGGTCTTTTGTATCTGTAAACACACATCATTTATAACAAACTCTACAGTGTTTGTGGATACCACTTACTCACAACTTGTATAACTCACCAATTCATAAGTTTACAGTGATGTCATTATACTGTTAAGATCATCAGAATGAAGTTTATTTGCAATAATTTATTCATGGCTGAATTCTTACATTATCAGAACTTAAGAAGTTGAAATGTCTGTGTGTAGTTTATGTACATATCTTCTTGGAGAAAGGTGCAACATGCTCACAGCAATACATGTTGCAGGATATATTTTTGAATGTTTTAGTTGGAATGTACACCATTGCAGCCAGTCACCTGCTCACCTAATCCATTTTGTATTTCCCATACGCCAACTATCTTTTTTAATTCTGTCAATCCAGAAAAAATTGATTTTCACTTTCACTATGTGCAATTCTTTATTCATGTTGTTGATTTTTCTTTCTCATGCTATAGTAAAAAACAATGTGTGTGTGATTGTGTGTGTGACCAACACATTTTGGCAGGTAAAAAATTGTCAGTCAGGCGGTTGGCACTTGGCAATCAATTATTGTGACTATTTCAACATGTGTGCACTTCTGCTCTTAAACTGATTGTAGATAATATTTAAATTGAACATTCACAAAGAACGATCTGAACATTAAAGAACTAGGTTCACATTTAGCTAAATTAGCTGAAAATCCGGCTCTTTAAATTGTGTGATTTTAACAAACAAAAATCACTGTCTTTCAACTACTTTGAGGTAGTAATAACAACATTTATCATGAGTTATTACATACGTTTGCGGTAGGCGAAGTTCCTGTAGACTTTCTGTGGAGCAACAAAGAGATATACCATCTGCCAGAAAGCATACTCAAAGTCCATCTGCTGGAACTTGATGAGTCGGCGCAGGTATTTATGTCGTTTCGCTGTCGCTGTGTGTCTCTGTTGTTGTCGGGATGTTGATGGTGACTGAGGTGCGGCCGGTGTCAATGGTGGTGTCATCAAGCCCGATGGCATAGGTGACATTGGTGGTGACACCGGTGGCGAATATTTCCCATAATCATACATGTCTATACCGAGTCTGAAACTAATTAAAAGATCAAACATTATCACATTATCAAAGTGTGAATTGTGGAATAATAGCTGGATGGTGGCTGCTGGCATGGGTCTTCCCCCGCCATGCCCCGGGTCACGTTACTGAAATGTCAATACACTTATATGACTGACATAGTTCTTTAAACAAATACATATGTATCATTATCTTTGTCATATGATACAGCTAGCTAGAACTAAATTAAGAGTCACGCCATCTAGCGAGTCTTTAGAGTACTTTGTCACTCCACTCACTACACAGTGACAGTCACTGTTGGCAAGTTATTTAATTTTAACCCACTGCAATGACGATTTAAAGTGAAGACACCGAATTACCTATGACTAAAACAACGAATGCCATACAACTGTGCCCAAAGACGCAATACAGGCGTTACTGCGACACAGTTTCGACACCAAACATTCCGCACCCACTACAGACCGGATGTCAACAGCAACCACGTATTTTTGACAATTTGCGCATGTACGGCGTGCTAGCCTTGACGCTAATCTGAAGGACACCGGCAAATACATATTATTTCGGGAACATCAACCGATATTTTCCAGTTCCACGTTGCTCTCTCTCTCTCTCTCTCTCTCTCTCTCTCTCTCTCTCTCTCTCTCTCTCTCTCTCTCTCTCTCTCTCTCTCTCTCTCTCTCTCTCTACAACGCGTATAATAC
Source organism: Ridgeia piscesae (assembly GCA_025642075.2). NCBI lineage: Eukaryota > Metazoa > Annelida > Polychaeta > Sabellida > Siboglinidae > Ridgeia > Ridgeia piscesae. The sequence continues at coordinate 345,223 of JAODUO010000133.1, forward strand.
AAGGCATACGAATTTGTTTTACTAGACGATAATAATATAATTATGTCAGAACATAATTATTTTATTTACATGTTGCGACTTTATCCAGTACTTTGGCGTATCGTTCTGAAATGTAATTTAATAAAAAAAATATCATTTATAGTAGTAAAATTTACTCAAACACTTATACATAAAAGTTACGCATTTTCACTCAGACAGTGTACGTGAAAAGGGATGTACGTAGACAGTCCTTTGATAGGAACAGGTTTACGTATATTATTATGAATTTGAGTATAGAAACTGGGCATTGACAATAGGATTTGTTTCTAATGTAGGTCACATATAACGGTACTACGCATGTATGATAACCACATTTAACATGTGTAATGAATAAAAGCATTGAAATGTTGACGTTGGTAGAACTGACGTTGGTTGTACGCAAGGGTTCAAGGTGATCACGTCAACTCGTGAGTAGCGCCAAACACGCTCAATCCGGGTCATCTGCAGAAGAGTATACAATATGTCTGCGCCCGTTGCTTGATTTTTCGTTCAATCGGTTTTCACAGATTACTCGTTTGTGCAAAGGTATGCTTTTATTTATATGTGCCTGTTACCTACTGCTTTCTGTTCTAGACAAATGGCCGTAACACGTCAATCTTGCAGAGGCATGTCAACGCTTTTCAGCAACTCCATACGAAAAATAACCCGAGGTCAAACTCAACCGATAGCTGTTTACTCAACGTGAGACAAGCCTATCCGATGAATGACAACTGTATCACGGCTGACGAATTTTATGTTATTCTAATCGCTATCTTCCGTATTGTTACTTAATTGAGTTTTATGTTATTAAAATAAGCACAGGTACTTGTGTAGAATTCGGACCCACCTCAATTTTGACATTAACTATCTTTGTCAACATTTTTAATACTTGATTTTGTTAATTCAATCATTTAACATGCTAAACATAATCTCACGCATATTAATTTTTATGTTTTATAAACAGCGCCTCTTAGCAGACGTTTGAGGTCGAAAAGTCGGCATACACTAACAGTTTATCGCTCATTCCATTTGCACGGCACAGTGACACATGCACCACTACGCTTGCGGAGTTGCGAGTGCAACAAATTGGAGCACTATTTGGGTCTCAAAATGCAGTATCACTTCACAGCAATTATAGACATTTGACAACCAGTGCCACTAATAGGAAAGTAATCCTGATGTTGTAGAATTGTTTGAAGAGTCAACAAAAACAGCAAACAAGATACTGCAATCATGCCGAGGTATTACGAAGAGGGTGAGCTTGAGAAACAGAATGCATGTGACGGTCTGCGAGCTGATCTAAAGGAATGCCTTAGGCAAAGTGACTGTGTCATGAAGGTAGGTACTTCATTCCGTGGAAATACAGGCCTTCCAAATTAAAATGGGCATTTGGAGATGATGTTTTATAATATAACTTGTCAAAGTTTAACATGTATTTCCTTTTGATGCATTGGAGTTGTGTACCGTGTCAGCCTGTGTCTGTGTGGGATGTACGTGTATGTATTATAAGGTACATACTGGTATGATATTAATTTTTATACACGGAATTATGTGATTATTCACAAAATTGATGGTATGAGCAAATGAAAATATGATATGAAACTTAATGAGAAATTAAACTTAATGAGCAAATGAAAACTACACAACATTAAAACAAAATAAAGGACAGATTGTTGGGTAATTGTGGCATATAGTATTGTTCAAGGTAGCTGTTCACATAACAACAGTATCTGTAGTTGTTCTTTTTGTGTTCTAGGACCGACGTACCCCAAAGGAGTGCTTGTTGATGGGACTTCATCCATCTGTTCCAGAGGAATGTCACAGACTACGTTCTGCATTTTTCGAATGTAAACGTTCTCTGGTAGGTTCACTCATTATTGTACAGGTCACTGATTGTTGTTAGATTCTACAGTAGGCTGTAGATCTGTTAAATGCAGATTTTTGTGGGTTTCCGATGGATACTTCATGGGAGAAATTTGGTTGTTGATTTATTAAAAAATTAAACAGGAGCTACAACTAAAACTTTGCTCGCTGCAACATATTTTCTTAGACTTGTGAATTAGCCAGTCAGAAAATGTCAACACTTGTTAATGTGTGTGTGGGGTGTAATTTTGGAAATATTAATGCAGATATAATGGGTACTTTGTTAAATCATGGAGTAGGACATTGTGTTTTGCTGCTCAAGTAAACAAAATGACATTCTCTTGATAAGCAATGATGTAATTGACTAACTGTAGTTTGTTTTAGTTACATTCCTATAACCTAATCTCCGTACAGACAATAACATGACAAAAGTATCTTATTTTAACGTATTCTGTGGTTTGTGTGTTTGACTGTTTTTAGGCTTTTTACCGGATGTTGAAGCAGGGGCATTCAGAGTTTATGTATTTCCTCTTGCAGATTGACATGCGAAGACGTTTCCGGGGAACAAAAGGCTATTGATGGAGAACCTGCATCTCCAGTCTTCTGTCTCATCAACGAGAATACTCAAGTCTTGATTATATTTATATTAATTAAATGAATCAAGCAGAGACAGAAATGTGATTGTCACATTAGTGTAATAGTCATCACTGCTTGATTTGTGTGACACGGGGCTATCATGTACATATCTGTTTACTGGTTAGAAATTAATATCACAGCAAATGCAGTGCAATTCAAGTCATTCTTGCAAACAAAATAAACTTTTGGAATTGTAATGATGGTGGTTTTATATGCAGTCTTTTTTGTGATTGTTTAAATTTCCTATAAAATGTTCCTGTTATGTATGCAAAGTAAACAAGTTGTATTACTTGGGTTTCCTGACCACTTCCACAGCAAAGCACATTTATGATGTAATCACAGTATGTATGTTGTGTGTGTGGATGTATGTAAATATGATTTACCATTCCCATTTCGTCTTCATAAACATTAAAAAAATTGACATATATATTCTCATGCTGTGCCCTCTCCTAGCATTCCATTTATAACTAGTGTTGTGTTTTGTCTTATGACCATCAAATGGACAATGGTTGCAAATTGAAAGAAGCCCACCTTGTATGGTGAACTTGTCACTTGAGCACATTCTGCTAGCCATCAATAACACCACTACACAGACACATAAGAGTCGCAACTAGATTGCAGAAGTGGTCACTTGAAACCAACTGTTAACCCTTTAAATCCCATTCACAAAATCACCCAGATGTGGGTGCACGTAGTTTTTGCATTTTACTTTTCTGTAGTTTAATTGCTACTACTGCTTCATCACAGCAATGTGTATGTATTTTAAAGATTCTGTACTAGACCGCCCTAAATATACTACCGGTAATAACTTTTAAAATTTCAACAGTAGATGTGTTTGAATAGTGTGCAATGCATGCCTGCAAACTCTATTATTTGATATTTTTAAATGGTGCTCATTCAAAAATTATATTCTCCATGGCAGATATTCTGTGCAGTATACGGACATTTGCTGAAGCAGTTGTATTTTGTAAGTTTGTTGTAATAGTTAATTCCAACGGTGTGAACTTGAGAAAATGCAAGGATCTACCCCCCTCCCGTGGAGCGAGGGTCTGTGCACTGTTCTCACAGGTCATACAGTGAAAGTTTTTTTGCAGTTTAGGCCTGCACCCAGAGAAAATCCTGAAAACAACCACTTACACTAATCAGATTTCACATCATGCATCTACTACATCTATACTCGATCGAAATGAATACGAATTTACTCGTTTTGCATGAAAATATTAGTTTCCCAGGAAACTTGGGTAGATGGCACGACTTTATGGTTAGGTGGAGATGGTTGTGCTGTGGAAGAAGGTTAGGTTGAAGGTGCTTTCGATCAGATTTACATCAGGTTGTTAGAATTGGCCGGTCTACTGATTTACTCGTCATCAATCTGCATCTGCCTCTTGTTGTATAGTCGTAGACTCAGCGTTCTAATCTTGGGCACGTAACGCAATATTCCCCCTCCGTACTGACCCCCTAGACAGTTAGCCATGACCTATTCAGATCAGCCACAGTGTCACTGTCCATAGGAAATCAGATACTCACGGAGAGAGATTCTAATTACTCAATCATTTGCAGAGGACTTTTCCAAGTGTTCGTTTCAAGAACTTTAATACAGACAGCATAATACAGAAGTCAATACAATTGTCTAACTGGCCTGGCTCCGTGGGCGCCAGACGTGAAGTTACATGGTGCGTGCGTGCTCTCCCTTCTCTCTCTCTCGCGCACTACTCTCACTTTAAATACTGGCTACTTTGCTCTCTTGCTATGCGCCTGGCCATTCTATTGGTCAGCGTCAGGTCTAGTGCACCTCTGCACTAACTAATAAGGAGCTGGTATCTCTTACCTACGGCCATCTCAGTGGTCAAGCTCCTACTCATCCAAGAACTATGCCTGGTCTATCCTTAGCGAACTCGGACAACTGGTTGTAACTGGTTTAAGGACACCAAGTTATGCTTCTAGCTTGACTACTGCATTTCTACAATATACTGTTAATTATGACTTCATATATAATAATTATAATATTTCATGAAAAGTGATTACAAGGAATTTATGCAGGTGTTTTACATGTATTTCTATATGGAGGGGATAGCCCAAAACATACAGTGGCGCCACTAGTCGGAGTTTACAACGATGAAAATAATGTGTACACTACACACGCTAAGACAAGTGTACCACAGTATTTCATGTATAATTTGATCGCTAAAAGTAGATGTGATTTAAAGGGATAATAGATGGTATCAGGGTTGAGTCCAGATACACATCGGGATCAAATACAAATCCGCCAAATCAAATACGTTGCTTTTCCGGATTTCGATTCAACTACAAATTTCCAATACAAATAAATACACTGCCATTTTTTTCTCAAATACGATTCAATTACATTGCCATTTTTAAATTTGATTCAAATATGTGGTCCATGTTTCCATTACATTTCAAGTGTATCATAGTGGGCAGGCAGGTTTACTGGACTCCTTATCTGTACTACCTTACAAACTAGTGCACTGGAGGAAACCTGGGTTCCTTTGTCTTAGCCCAGGATGTTTCCACAGCAGGATTCTTTGACGCACCTTCCCTACGAATACTGCCTTTATGGCTACAGATAAGCTTGACTGGCTTCCTATTCATTCATTGATACTAATGTTTGACCAGCTTCACTGTAAGGCAATTTTCTCAGTATTACCTGCCCACCGTTGACCAGGTATGAAATGCATCGAACTATAGTCAAGTTTGTGTATGTATCAATTTAGCTACTATATTCAACACTATTGAACAGAGTGACGCTACTGCTGGGTAGATACACCAATTGATTTTCCATAGGCGGCCATTGTAACGTTTCTTTGATTTCCCACTAGGATTATCAATCCATGGTATTGGAAATTTCAGACATTAATTAGTCTCCATCGACACATGTCATGTATAAAATTGTATAAAATTCGTGAAAATGACATATCTCTCATACAATCCAGTCTTTAACCTGACACCCCTTCATTTTTGCTTCAATTATGTTGTAAATACACACAAACTTGACTATAGTTCCATCCAGTTCAGAGATGTCACAAAAGCAGCTGAACTTATTAAATAAAATCAATGCGTGTGCACACAACATGTAATGTTTGCATAAGGAACACCAGCAGGGTATGAACCTGCCACACACAACACTGAATCGATATTACCCTAAACTATCCAAGTGAACAAAATGGTTAGACAAACAACTGACAATGCATTTGCATTACAACACAGTATTCTAAATGCAATAAGTCACAACTGTATTTTATATTATTAGAAAGTTTTAATTTATATCATCTGACAGGAATACATAATTATAAAAAAATCTTAAAACAAGTATGCACAAATTCACTTTTCTGGATAACACTGCTAACTTTGTTTTGAACTCTTCTTTTGTGGAAACATATCATCCGTCACCATGGCTGTCAAACACCCTATTTGATCGATTGTTTCTACTTGAAAAAGTGACAAATTACAAAACCAGTACAGTTGTTTCCCACAAGCACGAGTTCTTAATGGTGGTTATTACAACAGGACATTTTGCATTGCCTAACAATATCCAGCATTTTCTCTAGTTGATTATCCTCTGTATGTCTAATGACATCCCAAATATGAATAGGGTATGTGTCATTTAATACATATTAGTTTTTATGTGGGGTATGTGTGTGTAAAATAGTTATGACATTGCTTTATTGACTAATACAATGTTACTTTATAATAGGACTGACGTAGACTTGTTCAAATTAGTGTCTTCGCAAGAGTGACACTGTTGGTGGCACTGCAGTCAAGTAACAATTCTTATTTACTCTGCTCATTTCTCCTGTTCAAGGTGTCTGTTTGTGGCCATATTCTCCTGGTCTATCCCATATCCTTTTTTTCTTGTTCAGTGTCTCTGTGCCAGATGGCCTTCTCTTCACCTCTTATCTGGTGTTTCTATAATAAAGCAGTGTTAACAGATATATAAGCGCTACGTGAGAAAAATATAATAGTTATTAAAATATAATTAATAAAAACAAAATAGTAAAAAATCATCAATACATATATACAATAGATGTATTTTAAAGACTACATGAAAGTCCTCCAATATATAGTTAAGTAGTAACTACAAGGCAACGTATTTATTACAGGTTCAAGCATTTTTATAACTTGCAATAATATATTTTTCCACAAACAAAACGTTGAACGAATTTATTGTGAAACTGAGATAATGTGCTAAAAACAGAATTTTTTTAAAAGATAAAATCAATGAAATTATGTAATTTATATAATTTAAAAAGAGGGTATCCGGAAGTGGGAGACACTGGGAACATTCTGCCTATAGTACATTAGTACATAGTACAGTATCTAATGTATCTACTTGGGCTCGGGACTCCGCTTTGGTTGCTCCTTACAACGTTCCCCTGGCGAGAAATGTCACGACCTTCAAACCCTCACAACTGACCACTGTGCTACGAGAAAGGGAGGGAGTATCTGCCCCTAAGCCCGGCGTTCCATTGCCGGATGTGACCCTCCATATTGCGAGCATCACGTGATACACCCTTTGCCACTAGGCATCGAATACACATCAGTTACAATTATAGTAGCAATTTCCTTTCCTTATATACCATATAGTGTGTGATTGGCGAGATTGTGGTGTCAACTTGTCTTAACTTAAACTGATATAACTATTTCCAGTGAAGTTATTTGTATTGTAGAAGGGCGTTAAAACATCGTTTAAATGTTATATTATATCATATGATATATTAAACATGTTAACATGTGAAACTATAATTATTCATCCATGCACAGTTATGGATAGGTATGTTTTGCACCAGGCGACGTGAAACCAAGATGGCGCACACATAGTCGCCATTTTGTCCTTTATAAAATGTAACAAAGAATTACTTTAAAATGTTGATACATAATTCCTATAATTCCATATAACTCAAATTTGTAAACAAGAATACATATAACATAAACATATAATTAACAAATGTAGACTAAGACAACTTTAGTTATTTTATTAAAGATATTATCGACACCAATCAGCAGTGATCGTAATTTTGTTTTCCACATGCGTGTTGGCTTAAACAGGCAAAAACATCGTTTATATGTTATATTATATCATATGATACATTAAACATGTTAACATGTGAACCTATAATTATTCATCCATGCAGGTTTATGGATAGGAATGTTTTACAACAGGCGACGTGAAACCAAGATGGCGCACACATCGTCGCCATTTTGTCCTTCATAAAATGTAACAAGGAATTACTTTAAATGTTGAGACACAATTCGCATAATTCCACATAACTCAAATTGGTAAACAAGAATACATAAAATAAAATAATAAACATATAACAGATGTAGACTAAGCCAATTTATTTTATTTAAGATATTATCAACACCGATCAGCATAGTGATTATAATTTTGTTTTCTACATACGTGTTAGCTTAAACAGGCCAAAGCACTTGTCCCAACAATGGTATTGACTTTAGGGACAAAAACTAGAAATGATCGAAGCTAGGCAACCTTTCTCATCGGAGTAAGCCATGAATTTAAAGATCTTAAAGATAATACGATATCGGACAGGAAGACAATGCAATGACTAGAAGCCGCACATAACTAATAAAACATGGAGACCTAATCTCAATCATTGCTAAGCAATTCTGAACACATTGCAATTTTGTGATGCTGTTAAAGGTAAAATTATGGTAGAGGGGATTACAACAGAAACATGCATTGAATCACGAATATGATTATATAACAATAATGGAACGTACGAGCATTAGTTGTCTTTCCACCACAAACCATAAACGTTCATACCTTCGAGTAATTGCATCGTCCAATCTGTGCCCGTCCTCGTTGTGTTTCGGCATCTGTTGATATCCCAGTGTCTGCTGACATCTTAAACTGCACCCTGTGTGCAGCTTAGTTGAGACCAACTGTCACACTACATTGAGCGTCAAACGTGCATCTTCTGCTGCACTCGACCCCAATCGAACAAACCAAGAAACAGATGAAGTTGGCCTTGCACTGTTAACGGGGAGAACTACATTTTGACCCCAACGATTCCATGCTATTGGTCGTTGCACCCTTCAGTCATTTGTTAACAGAAATACCTGTCACGTGCAAGTCACCGATATGGCGAAGTTACATGTTGTCAACCCCTGCGTTCTGGCGTAGCAGCAAGCTATGCCAGGAATGTCCAACACCAATTGACGGATTGCATTGTCTGTGTTAAACTGTGATAATGTCAATGAAGCATGGCAGGTATTACACAATTGCTTTGTATGACATAAATAGCTTCGACATTCGTGTGAATATGTGCAAATAGCCATGACCGAATCCATGTGCGACTTAATGAGAATGAGAGAATGGGTAAAAAACGAGTGGCGGGCGAAAACGTGGAGGAAGAGGGGTGTAGACAAGCAGAGAAGAGTGGGAAAGAATAGGGAAAACGGGATAGATATGGTGTGACGCATAGACAGAGGAGGGAGGATCGGAGGAAGACAGAGAGGGAGTGAGAGGGAGAAAGGGAGGCAGGAAGGGCAGGCAGGAAGGGCAGGCAGGGAGGAAGGGCAGGCAGGCAGGAAGGGCAGGCAGGGAGGAAGGACAGGCAGGAAAGGCAGGCAGGAAGGGCAGGCAGGAAAGGGCAGGAGGGCGGGCAGGCAGGGAGGAAGGGCAGGCAGGAAGGGCAGGCAGGCAGGAAGGGCAGGCAGGCAGGCAGGCAGGAAGGGCAGGCAGGCAGGCAGGCAGGCAGGCAGGCAGGCAGGCAGGCAGGCAGGCAGGCAGGCAGGCAGGCAGGCAGGCAGGCAGGCAGGCAGGCAGGCAGGCAGGCAGGCAGGCAGGCAGGCAGGCAGGCAGGCAGGCAGGCAGGCAGGCAGGCAGGCAGGCAGGCAGGCAGGCAGGCAGGCAGGCAGGCAGGCAGGCAGGCAGGCAGGCAGGCAGGCAGGCAGGCAGGCAGGCAGGCAGGCAGGCAGGCAGGCAGGCAGGCAGGCAGGCAGGCAGGGGGAGGGAGGGAGGGAGGGAGGGAGGGAGGAGGAGGGAGGAGGAGGGAGGGAGGGATTAATAATTTAAAGTTCAAGTTTCATTTAGTTGATATCTTAATGGACGTAGCATTATTGGAAAAGTAAACTATATTTTGTCCCGTAACATGCAGCACTGACATAATTGTTTTGGCGTATCATGTTTATTGAAATATTACAGATATTGATAGTTGGCCGGGTTTTTATCGAATCTCAAATTTGGAATAACCCGAATACAACTGAGTCTTTGGCAAAATAGACATAAGTACTGTCGTTACGCGCACGCGCACGCGCACGCGCACGCGCACGCGCACGCGCACGCGCACGCGCACGCGCACGCGCACGCGCACGCGCACGCGCACGCGCACGCGCACGCGCACGCGCACGCGCACGCGCACGCGCACGCGCACGCGCACGCGCACGCGCACGCGCACGCGCACGCGCACGCGCACGCGCACGCGCACGCGGTAGACATTGTATTAAAACCGGTAGACATTGTATTGGGTATTGATAGTTAATTAAAGGTGGACCGGGAACATGAGCTCATTCACTACAGGAATACACATATAGTGATACATTCGAGAATAAAAAATCAAAATAATAATTAAGAACTTATTAAATGCCCTATCCAAAATAACGCAGAATGTCTGGTGTTGATAAAATATGAAGTACTTGAAAATAACTGTCGTTGTAGTACAACCACATAACTATTATTAACATACAACATACGCGCATCTTCAGCACTGAACTGCCACGCCCTGTAGGCTATATACGTTCACTTGCCACGCCCATCTTCCCAACGTATGAAGCATGACATTTTGTTACAATTATGTGTAGCTTAAATCCAAATATAATAACATGCAATATCATGTAATACAAGAAACTTAACACATACTTAAAACTAATCATGTAAATGCTACAAAACAATCTTACCAGGCCATTGGTAATAATAATTTACTCCTCGGTCCCGATACTAGGTGTTGACAGGTCGCTGGCCCAGGACATGTGCCTAACAGGTTGGCCACTTTGTCCATCTGGGCGTGATTTTACACACTAGTGCCCTCTGGTGACTATGAGTAGTACACGACAACGAGATAGATGACTATCTCTGAGATGCAGATTAGACGACTAGCAAAACAATTAAGCAACACCTATAAGGTTATATTCCCCTTGTATTATAACCGGATTCACTGTATATAGAATTAGTATATAAAATATTAAATTACTTAATTAATAAACTAAAACTTCGGTTGCGTGTTTTCTGTAAAATTGAAATTATTCATCCAATGTTTGTGCGATCAAATTACACATTGAACACAATTCATCTACAATGTCAATGAATCGAAATGCAACCGCACAATATAATACGCGGTTAAAATAATAAGTTCTTTTTATCAATTCATGCGAATTAACATTGAACAAATTACTATTACAACTAATCGGAATGCGACCGCACATTACACGCAGGTAAAATGGTACATTTGTATGAGCTTCACTTGCTTTTCATAAAGGTTTTCTTCAAAATTAGCGACACTACATAAGACGTCTGTTAAAAACAGCAACAGTTCTCTTGCTGAAAAGAACGCTGGCACACTCCCAAAATTGTCGACATGTTAACAAAAAATTTAAATCTCTGTACACAACTTCCTTTAAGGTTCATATAATTATTTAAATATTTACTGGTAATTTTTGCATTTCAGGTGTTTCACGTGTCCGTCCTGTTCGCCGGTGGAATCGCTAAGCTTCGGTTTGCCAGTTGGTTTATGTATTTTGTGCATACAATGGCGATGGATTTACATATTTGTTAAATCATAACCATTACATTAAGGCTATGAATGTTTGCTCGGCTCAGTGTTCAATACTGCATGTCTCCAGGGACTTCATCGACCTGACGTCACTGAGACGCCAGATCAACGAATGGCAACCGAAACATCGGCCCGCGATCTCTGATCGTCCCTCGCTTCACCTACGGCTACGGCGTGTTGTGGGTCCGATGAACGTCGCTTGAAGCGTCCTTCGCCTTCAGCGACACTATATAGACCCTACGTGCACCGAAACTGGATCTTTCTCAAAGTCGACAAAGAAGCCGACAGAACAACAAAACGAAATTTCTGTCGGACATCCGCGATACTCCGACAACAAGACGTCAAGTGCGAGAGACATGTCGCTTTTGTCATTGACATTGTCATCTGCGTCTGTCAAGACATGCATACGCCGATCGGCCAATGAACGAAACACTTGAGACATTTCTAACAATTAGTGATGATGACCACGGGAAATTCACTAAGTGATGCCATGATGACGTTCTTTATAGACGTGAACAGAACAGTCACGTCATCGTTTACGTACGTGAACAATGCTGTCACATGGATTCTGAATGCGTCGTTTCTAACGATCGGTTATGATGGCGATGGGAAATCCATTGTGTTGCCATGATGGCAATTACGTTCTTTGTAGACATGAACATTGATGTTCGTGTCTTTGTTTAGATTTTTTGTTACATCCCCATTCGCATAGTCTACCGAAGGCCCTGTTTGCTTTTGCTTGCCTACTGTCCACTTCTCTGTCCATGTTGGCATCAGATGTGGGAATGCATCCTAAGCAGCTGAATTTGTGGACTGCTTTCAGTTCTGACTGTTCGATGGAGATGCTGGGTGGATGGTACTCTTCTTGTTGCGCTCAATCAATGTCTACAAAGCTGTTGTGCTGACCACTCTCCTGTAAGGTACCGAGTCATATGGATCACCTATCGGCGGCATCTGCACCCCATCGAGCGTTACCATCAGCGTGCTATCATTAAACATCCAGGCAAAAACGAGCAAAATTTGAACAGTTTTAGCGCCATAGAGCACCGTGTGATTATGGCGCTATATAAATATTGTATTTTTGGGGGGGAACCCCGAGATGTCCTTACAAAAGACCAGCCAACTAAAAAATTCTTTTTTATTAAGCAAAACCCTAATAAACGTCTATGCAAAATTAGACAAATTGATCAACAGTTCCTGATATATAAAAGCTAACGGCGGATGGCACACGCAGAATAATGCCAAAAGTCTGTTTGGACCTTCAGTCTGAATGACTAAAACTAAATTTCACAATTTTGCACCTAAACACCCACCTCAGTGTGGCAGGACACATATGTACCTAACAAACGTGAACTGAACACATATAGACATAACAATTCTAGAGCAATGCAGATGCTTTGATAATTACACCAGAAAATAGAACCCTGCCACATCAATTCTGAAGTTGTAACTGAAATTTATCAGAAATCACACTTTGATGATAACCTTTGGCAAGTTTAGTAGAAGGTAGTATTCAGGGCTGATGTGTTATTATTAGCAATACATATATTATATTATAATTATATATACAGCTTACCGTTTACAAATTCCTATTTCATACATGAAACGTTTGACTATATATTTCAAAATAAACAAATAAATGACAATGGCAAGTAAGCAGCACTGAACATTTATTTATATAAACACGTGCATTAGTAAGGCATTGCATTTGATCAATTATTATATATTACATTGTACAGAATCCATATAATAATAACTTTCACTTCACATTCAAATTGAACTACAAGTCTGTACTGCCAACGTAAACAAACATCTCAAAGTTGAGTTTGATACAAACACATAACATTATTTTACAAATTATATACAGACAAGTCATTGAGACAGAACAGAGTTGACTCACTTATAATAAATAATGTCAAATGCTGTCAGCTATGCAAAGGAAACAAAATGTAGATACAAAGTAAACACTCTTAGCATGGCAATTACGATCATTTCGGCAACAAAAGTGATCTTACAGTTAATTTTCTGTTGGCATTAGCATGATAGTCATGTACATATTAGAATGGCATACAAGTCTACCAAAAGTCAAAACAACAGATTCACCATCTTAATAAGTAAATGTGGCATATATCACTTATAAGACCATCGCCACATTCAAACTGAACTTAAAATCCCATGGTCTGGTTAAAGTGCACAACCACGTCAGTGTAGTTTGGATTTATCTAGATAATCTGCAGACCAGGGGATAACATTGCAATTAATAGTGTGCCCAGTGAGTACAACTAAATACAAGCATTCAACAGTTCACATATCGAGCAGTTTCAATACAGACACTGCATGCATTCCACGAAAAGCTTAAATAATTATAGCAACGTTTTGCTGAATATAAATAGTTACATGACACCTAACTAAAAGTTCACCTAAAGCGTGACTTGTGTCATACTAATTACTGCAGCCTATATTTATATACATAAATATTCATTACATTGCAACACATGTAAAGCTTTACAATGTCTAAAATGATACTCCAGAAGGTTTAATCGTCACTGGAAGACAACGTATCCTTTGACAAATAGAGAACTTTATTTATGGATCTTAACAATGGTTCACATGATCCATGCAGTTGTGTCAACTCTGACAATTTACATTATTTCCAATGACAAAAAGATTACTATTGTTGAACAAATAATATTATTTTACGAAAACTTGAAAAACTATGAATTTATGCTCCTTTTTATGTAAAAAATTCCTTTTCAATTGTTAGCTCATCACAATTCAGCTTTAATGTGTTCAAATTTGTATAATGTGTGAATAATTTTAATATTATGTGCTATCATCTTAACAAAAAACATGTATTATTTAAAACATAGACACTGGAACTGTTAGGCTAATTTAGTTGGGAGGCAGTTGTTTGCTCTTTTCAATTTCATCTTACCTCAATGAAATCCCCAAAAGGGTCACAGCGACCCTAGGTACATTTCAATTGATTTCCCAGGGACAGCAAACTGTGACATATAATAGGTAATCTACTCAGCGAGACATAGGACATGTAAGACTAGATGTCAAGTGTACATAGCAGGCCACAGGGCAGTAGCAGATGTGTGACAAGGTGTAGTTTGTGACAAGGTGTAGTTTGTGGCAGTGATGACAGAGTACGACATCGACCAGGGCTGTGTGTCTGATGCAGTTAACAGACAACCTGAAACAAACAATGCTTTATATAAAACTATGTAATTGGGTTTTCAGCAAGTCAAACACCAGAGACCACTCACAGATACCATCCGCATACAACATATGAAGAATGTTGGAACCAAGGAAAACTGTTGGACTTGGCGAAAATTGACTTCGATGTGTTTGAATTATGTGGAGGGCACTGTACATATCACCATTTTTGAAAATTGTCTGATCATAATCTACTGACAGTTAACAAACAGCATCTTATACAACACACCTTTAAGTTAGTTTAAGTCAGTCAAACACGACAGTGAACACTTTATTACAACATACCTTTAAGTTAGTTTAAGTCGGTCAAACACGACAGCGAACACTTTATACAACACACCTTTAAGTTAGTTTAAGTCAGTCAAACACAACAGCGAACACTTTATACAACACACCTATAAGTTAGTTGAAGTCGGTCAAACACAACAGGGTACCATCGTAACTGAACATTTCACTTAAGAGAAGTTAACTTATGTAGATTATGTTACAGCATTCAAAATATGAAGACGACTGGGACCAAGGGAAAACATTGAACTTAATAAGAGAAAACCAACTTTATGTCAATTCAGATGCGCACTATATATATATATATATATATATATATATATATATATATATATTATATTCCACACTATGATAAACATATAAATATATATATATATATATATATATCACATTCTTGAAACATAAATTGTCCACGATATTTGTTACACCGATATTATATAATTACAGTTCCAGCTGTGATCAAAACCTACCGACCTCATCACTACCTCAAAGACTTCCTCATGGCAGCTGTACTGTGGCCTACTTCTTGCTGCCCTTGGGGGAGGTTGACTGGAAGACACTGCTTGCGGACATGAGGTTCTCGATGTACTGCCCCAGCACCTGGTTCTCTGACTTCAGTTTCAAGTTTTCTTCTTTCACAGAATCCACTCGTTGGGACAGATCTGTGTACAAAAGCAGTGTGACGTGCTTTATATGTTTCAGCAAGTTTGGTGGAAGGCCGTACTTAAGTCTGATGTGTTATTATTACCATATACAGCTGTATATATATATATATATATATATATATATATATATATATATATATATATATATATATATATATAATTTACTTTATAAGTGAAACAATGTATTATTCATAAGCAAAACAATTTATTATTCATAAGTGAAAAAAATGATTATACATTTCTGGTGATGGACACCACTTTTAAGACATATCTTGCGAACACTAAAATCAGTACAGTGCCACACACAGCATGTTAGGACATTTGAGCAATTTCTTTCACATACGTTTGGTGATTTCTCCATAAAAACCACAACTTATTTGATGTTATGTGTACAATTAATTCAAAACAATTCTTGAAATGCTGTTACTGCAATGTCGTTACATCAAATGCAATCTAATCAACAATTTAGCAGCCTGTATACCTTCCACATATCTATTGTAACATTAACACATGATATTAATTTATACATAAACAAACTAGGAACATTTTGACATTTAGTGGCCGTCTAGTGACCCACCATCAAGGCTTTATGCAGGACCAAATTATTGCCAGTCACACATATTTTGGTGGACACATGGATGTTAACTGTTAAGCTAGTTTACAAACTTTTAAATGTGTCTGATGACCTGAAATGGACTACAAACACACATGTTACACCGTTTTCACTCACTTTCTAGGCATAACTAACAATATCTATGGTTTTGGAAGACCTTTTTTTTTTGCTCCTTCAGTTTTTTTACCTGTCCACCCATATTTTTACCTGTCCATATTCGTTTTTACCCGTCCAAATGACGGGTGGACGGGTCTCTACATTAAAGCTATGCCCACCGTCCAGTGACCCACCGTCCAGTGTGTTCTGCAGGTCCAGGACTTGACTGATGAATCTCTGTTTCTCTTCTTCCTCATCTGGATTTGTGTCCGAATCCAAACCTTCAAATTAAAAGGTGTATTTACTGACTACACCTGAATATATATACATATCTGCTTGGGTGTGAACCATGGAATGCAAACAAACATGACAATACATCCTGACAAGTTTCATATAGAATGTTTAAGATGGATATTTAAATTCAACATTAGATGACCATAGGGCCTGTAAGTGGGTCACGATACATGGTGAGACTCCGCACGACTGGAGCTGATTGGGGACTGGTCACAAGAATAATATTCTAACGATGGATGACAGTTGTAGCTTCCGACTGATGAATACTAGGAAAATCAGGTTATAAATATCTTGTGTTATTCCTTTCTTATCTTAAATGTCCGATTTAATATTGAGTTTACCACACTATCATAGACACATAGTGATTTACGTAGTGCAGATAATCGACACGATTTTAGGCCGCATGTGTCTTACAGGATTTGCATTTTACATTGCTGTACATTGCGGTTTCGATAAGCACTTATATCTGACAAATTGTCTAAATGCACATAATCATAACACATGTATATGTTTGCCCCAAACAGGTTGTACTGCGCGAAAAATGGCACTCTTCATTATTAGTCAAGATCGCCAAACACAAGCACCTGCTGCTAATGCCATGGCAACCACCATAATAATCGATTAAAATTCATGATTTCCGAGATCATTGTCACCGGCAAAGTGTTCCAATGCTTCTGTTTGTAATAGTCCTTCGGACAATATAACTAAAATACGCTATTTGGGAACAGTTCGATTATTACAACTAAAAACAAAACAAAGTCTTATATGTTAACATGGAAAATATGGACTTCCTGCCCCCAACTGCCCCAGGCCTCGTTTTCGTGCACGAGACTTACACGCCCTATTTGTGACCTCATAAAAATACATTTGGACAAAAACAGTGGAGAATGGTTCAGTGTGGAAGTATAAAAAGAAAGTGGACGTGGATTGGGCACTTACTGAGGAAAAAACGACAACACCACTGTGTTCTCCCTCCCAGTCAGTGCCAGTGCCAGCACCAACATAGGCACTACCTGGGATGGAGAACACGGAGCAAAGAAAAACATATACCCCCGGTACTCATTGACCGAGTGAGATGGATATGTCACAGGACAGCCTCGTGGACTACAAGGTCAGTAGTGGAAGTGTCAGGTGATTACACAGATGAACACAGCTGTACTTTCTGCATATAATATCACCATTTCAATTATCATTTTTGAATTGAAACGGTGTTCAGATATAGTATAAACTACATATGTATCAGAAAGTAACTAAATACTTGCTGAAGTATTTATAATTATATATGACATTAATTAAATGGACATAGCTGTAAATCACACTGCATATGTCTGTGTGATTAATATTTTTGATATTTAAAAAATTACTCTGCCATTTGGCAAGTGTTTCTGGTCAAGGAAGTCACTGGCACCACTGACCAACAGCACGAAGACAGCTGCACTGACCTGGCTGTGTCTTCGTCATGTTTCCCTGCCCTGCCAACCAACTCTATAAGTTGCAGTGGCATGCTACAGTCAGTGTTGTTAAATGTACTGTTGACAGAACAGACCAAAGCACACGGCCAAGTGACACCACCTAGGCAACTGCCACACCGAATAATCCTAGTTTACATGATCAAATTTTATGCAGTTAATAGTGCAACACTATCAAATTACTGACAATTTATTTCGACTTGTTTATGGCGTTAATTTATTTGGGGGGTTGAAAGTTAATTCAGACCAATTATGTTTCACCACTTCTTACAAGGCACACTCGGGCACACTCAGTGCTTGTCCTCTCTAGATGACAGTGACAGATGTGATGGCACCTAACAAACTACGTAGAGAAGCATGAATACAAAAACTACATGCAACTAACTCACTTTGTTGGGAGACGCTGTTGACCACATCATTGCGCAGTTGTCCGTTTTCAGCTGATCGTGTATCTGTAACCAAAGAAGTGTGTCTGTAACCTAACAAGTGTAACTGTAACCAAACAAGTGTATCTGTAACCAAACAAGTGTATCTGTAACCAAACAAGTGTGTATGTAATATAACAAGTGTGTATGTAACCTAACAAGTGTGTCTGTAACCAAACACGTGTATCTGTAACCAAACAAGTGTGTCTGTAACCAAACAAGTGTGTCTGTAACCAAACAAGTGTATATGTAACCAAACAAGTATATATGTAACCAAACAAGTGTATATGTAACCAAACGTGTATCTATAACCAAACATGTGTGTCTTTAACCAAACATGTGTGTCTTTTACCAAACGTGTGTCTTTAACCAAACATGTGTGTCTGTAACAAAACGTGTGTCTTTAACCAAACATGTGCGTCTGTAACCAAACATGTGTATCTGTAACCAAACAAGTGTGTCTGTAACCAAACATGTGTGTGTGTAACCAAACATGTGTGTCTTTAACCAAACGTGTGTCTTTAACCAAACATGTGTGTCTGTAACAAAACGTGTGTCTTTAAACAAAACATGTGTGTCTGTAACCAAACATGTGTGTCTGTAACCAAACAAGTGTGTCTGTAACCAAACAAGTGTGTCTGTAACCAAACAAGTGTATCTGTAACCAAACAAGTGTGTCTGTAACCAAACAAGTGTATCTGTAACCAAACAAGTGTGTCTGTAACCAAAAGAGTGTATCTGAAACCAAACATGTGTGTCTTTAACCAAACATGTGTGTCCGTAACCCACCATGTGTGTCTGTAACCAAACATGTGTGTCCATAACTAAACAAGTGCATATCTAACCAAACAAGTGTATCTGTAACAAAACAAGTGTATCTGTAACCAACCAAACAAGTGTATACATAACCAAACAAGTGTATATGTAACCAAGCAAATGTGTCTGTAACCAAACAAGTGTGTATGTAACCAAACAAGTGTAACTGAAACCAAACAAGTGTATCTGTAACCAAACAAGAATATCTGTAACACAACAAGTGTGTCTGTAACTAAACATGTGCATAAGTAACGAAACAAGTGCATATGTAACTAAACAAGTGTATCTGTAAACAACCAAACAAGTTTATATATAACAAAACAAGTGTATATTTTTATGTAACCAAACAAGTGTGTCTGTAACTAAACAAGTGTATATGTAACCAAACAAGTATGTCTGTAACTAAACAAGTGTATATGTAACCAAATAAGTATGTCTGTAACTAAACAAGTGCATATGTAACCAAACGTGTGCATATGTAACCAAACAAGTGCATATGTAACAAACCAAACAAGTGTATATGTAACCAACCAAACAATTGTATATGTAACCAACCAAACAATTGTATCTGTAACCAACCAAACAATTGTATATGTAACCAACCAAACAAGTGTATTTGTAACCAATCAAGTGTTTATGTAACCAAACAAGTGTAACTGTAACCAAATAAGTGTAACTGTAACCAAATAAGTGTAACTGTAACTAAATAAGTGTGTATGTAACCAAAAAGTGTGTATGTAACCAGAAAGTGTGTATGTAAGCAACAAGTGTCTATGTAACCAAAAAGTGTGTATGTAACCAAAAAGTGTGTATGTAACTAATCAAGTGTAACTGTAACCAAACAAGTGTGTCTGTAACCAAACAAGTGTGTCTGTAACCAACAAGTGTGTATGTAACCAACAAGGGGGTATGTAACCAAACAAGTGTGTCTGTAACCAAACAAGTGTGTCTGTAACCAAACAAGTGTGTCTGTAACCAAACAAGTGTAACTGTAACCAAACAAGTGTGTATGTAAACAAACAAGTGTAACAGTAACCAAACAAGTGTGTATGTAACCAAATAAGTGCATATGTAACCATACAAGTGTATATGTAACCAAACAAGTGTGTCTGTAACTAAACAAGTGCATATGTAACCAAACAAGTGCATATGTAACCAAACAAGTGCATCTGTAACCAAACAAGTGTATCTGAAACCAACCAAACAAGTGTATATATAACCAAACAAGTGTATATGTAACAAATCAAGTGTGTATGTAACCAACAAGTGTGTATGTAACCAAACAAGTGTGCATGTAACCAAACAAGTGTGTATGTAACCAACAAGTGTGTATGTAACCAAACAAATGGGTATGTAACCAACATGTGGGTATGTAACCAAACAAGTGTGTATGTAACCAACAAGTGTGTATGTAACCAAACAAGTGTAACTGTAACCAAACAAGTGTGTATGTAACCAAACAAGTGGGTATGTAACCAACAAGGGGGTATGTAACCAAACAAGTGTGTCTGTAACCAACAAGTGGGTATGTAACCAACAAGGGGGTATGTAACCAAACAAGTGTGTCTCTAACCAAACAAGTGTGTCTGTAACCAAACAAGTATAACTGTAACCAAACAAGTGTGTATGTAACCAAACAAGTGTAACTGTAACCAAACAAGTGTGTATGTAACCAAACAAGTGTGTCTGTAACCAAACAAGTGTGTATGTAACCAACAAGTGTGTCTGTAACCAAACAAGTGTAACTGTAACCAAACAAGTGTAACTGTAACCAAACAAGTGTGTATGTAACCAACAAGTGTGTATGTAACCAAACAAGTGTGTATGTAACCTAACAAGTGTGTATGTAACCAAACAAGTGTGTCTGTAACAACAAGTGTGTATGTAACCAAACAAGTGTATCTGTAACAAAACAAGTGCATATGTAACCAAACAAGTGTTTCTGTAACTAAACTAGTGCATATTTAATCAAACAGGTGCATGTGTAACCAAACGAATGTATATGTAACCAAACAAGTATATATGTAACAAAACAAGTGCATATGTAACCAAACAAGTGTGTATGTAACCAAACAATTGTATTTTAACCAAACAATTGTATGTAACCAAACAATGTATATGTAAAACCCAAAAAAGTGAACTGTAACCAACAAGTGTGTAAAAAGTAACCAACAAGTGTGTATGTAACCAACAAGGGGTATGTAACCAAACAAGTGTGTCTGTAACCAAACAAGTGTGTCTGTAACCAAACAAGTGTGTCTGTAACCAACAAGTGTGTTGTAACCAACAAGTGGTTGTAACCAAACAAGTGTGTCTGTAACCAAACAAGTGTGTCTGTAACCAAACAACTGTGTATGTAACCAAACAAGTGTATGTAACCAAACAAGTGTATATGTAACCAAACAAGTGTTCTGTAACTAAACAAGTGATATGTAACCAAACAAGTGCAATGTAACCAAACAAGTGATTGTAACAAACAAGTGTACTGTAACCAAACAAGTGTATATGTAACAACAAGTGTTATGTAACCAACAAGTGTGTCTGTAACCAACAAGTGTGTATGTAACCAAACAAGTGTATGTAACCAAACAAGTGTATGTAACCAAACAAGTGTATATGTAACCAAACAAGGGTAACTGTAACCAAACAAGTGCGTATGTAACCAAACAAGGGTAATGTAACCAAACAAGTGTGTATGTAACACAAACAAGGGTAACTGTAACCAAACAAGTGTGTATGTAACCAACAAGTGTGTATGTAACCAACAAGTGTGTCTGTAACCAACAAGTGTGTCTGTAACCAACAAGTGTGTATGTAACCAACAAGTGTGTATGTAACCAACAAGTGTGTCTGTAACCAAACAAGTGTATCTGTAACCAAACAAGTGTTATGTAACCAAACAAGTGTATGTAACCAACAAGTGTGTATGTAACCAACAAGTGGGTATGTAACCAAACAAGTGTGTATGTAACCAAACAAGTGTGTATGTAACCAAACAAGTGTGTATGTAACCAACAAGTGGGTATGTAACCAACAAGTGTTGTAACCAAACAAGTGTGTATGTAACCAAACAAGTGTTATGTAACCAAACAAGTGTATCTGTAACCAAACAAGTGTTATAACCAAACAAGTGTATGTAACCAACAAGTGGTTGTAACCAACAAGGTTGTAACAACAAGTGTATGTACCAACAAGTGGTTGTAACCAACAGTGGTTGTAACCAACAAGGGTTGTAACCAACAAGTGTGTTGTAACCAACAAGTGGTTTTAACCAACAAGGGTTGTAACCAAACAAGTGTTCTGTAACAAACAAGTGTTGTAACCAAACAAGTGTTTGTAACAAACAGTGTATTTAACAAACAAGTGTTGTAACCAAAAATGATTGTAACCAACAGTTTTGTAACAAACAAGTGTTGTAACAAACAAGTGTTGTAACCAAACAATGTATTGTAACCAAACAATGTCTGTAACCAAACAATGTATCTGAAAACCCAACAAGTGTTTTAACCAACAAGTGTATGTAACCAACAAGGTGTAACCAAACAAGTGGTATGTAACCAAACAAGTGTGTATGTAACCAAACAAGTGTGTATGTAACCAAACAAGTGTGTCTGTAACCAACAAGGGGGTATGTAACCAAACAAGTGTGTCTGTAACCAAACAAGTGGGTATGTAACCAACAAGGGTGTATGTAACCAAACAAGTTTTTGTAACCTACAAGTGTGTATGTAACCAAACAAGTGTCTGTAACCAAACAAGTGTAAATGTAACCAAACAAGTGTGTATGTAAACAAACAAGTGTAACTGTAACCAAACAAGTGTGTATGTAACCAAACAAGTGGATATGTAACCAAACAAGTGTGTCTGTAACTAAACAAGTGTATATGTAACCAAACAAGTGTGTCTGTAACTAAACAAGTGCATATGTAACCAAACAAGTGCATATGTAACCAAACAAGTGTATCTGTAACCAAACAAGTGTGTATGTAACCAAACAAGTGTAATGTAACCAACAAGTGTGTATGTAACCAAACAAGTGTGTATGTAACCAAACAAGTGGGTATGTAACCAAACAAGTGTGTATGTAACCAACAAGTGGGTATGTAACCAAAATGTGGGTATGTAACCAAACAAGTGTGTATGTAACCAAACAAGTGTGTATGTAACCAAACAAGTGTAACTGTAACCAAACAAGTGTATCTGTAACCAAACAAGTGGGTATGTAACCAAACAAGTGGGTATGTAACCAACAAGGGTGTATATAACCAAACAAGTGTGTCTGTAACCAACAAGTGGGTATGTAACCAAACAAGTGTGTCTGTAACCAACAAGTGTGTATGTAACCAACAAGGGGGTATGTAACCAAACAAGTGTGTATGTAACCAAACAAGTGTATCTGTAACCAAACAAGTGTATATGTAACAAAACAAGTGTATATGTAACCAAACAAGTGTGTCTGTAACTAAACAAGTGCATATGTAACCAAACGTGTGCATATGTAACCAAACAAGTGTATATGTAACCAAACAAATGTGTCTGTAACTAAACATGTGCATAAGTAAAAAAAACAAGTGCATATGTAACCAAAAAAGTGCATATGTAACCAACCAAACAAGTGTATACATAACCAACCAAACAAGTGCATATGTAACCAAACAAGTGTGTCCGTAACTAAACAAGTGCATATGTAACCAAACATGTGCATATGTAACCAAACAAGTGTATCTGAAACCAACCAAACAAGTGTATATGTAATCAACCAAACAAGTGTATATGTAATCAACCAAACAAGTGTATACATAACCAAACAAGTGTATACATAACCAAACAAGTGTATACATAACCAAACAAGTGTGTCTGTAACCAACAAGTGTGTATGTAACCAACAAGGGGGATGTAACCAACAAGTGTTGTAACCAACAAGTGTGTCTGTAACCAAACAAGTGTGTCTGTAACCAACAAGTGTGTATGTAACAAACAAGAGGGTATGTAACCAAACAAGTGTGTCTGTAACCAAACAAGTGTGTCTGTAATCAAACAAGTGTAACTGTAACCAAACAAGTGTGTATGTAAACAAACAAGTGTAACTGTAACCAAACAAGTGTGTATGTAACCAAACTAGTGTGTCTGTAACCAACAAGTGTGTCTGTAACCAACAAGTGTGTATGTAACCAAAAAAGTGTATCTGTAACAAAACAAGTGTATCTGTAACCAAACAAGTGTATATGTAACCAAACAAGTGTATCTGTAACCAAACAAGTGTTTATGTAACCAAACAACAAGGGGGTATGTAACCAAACAAGTGTAACTGTAACCAAACAAGTGTGTATGTAAACAAACAAGTGTATATGTAACAAAACAAGTGCATATGTAACCAAACAAGTGCATCTGTAACCAACCAAACAAGTGTATCTGAAACCAACCAAACAAGTGTATCTGAAACCAACCAAACAAGTGTATATATAACCAAACAAGTGTATATATAACCAAACAAGTGTGTATGTAACCAAACAAGTGTGTATGTAACCAAACAAGTGTGTATGTAACCAAACAAGTGGGTATGTAACCAACATGTGGGTATGTAACCAAACAAGTGTAACTGTAACTAAACAAGTGTGTATGTAACCAACAAGTGTGTATGTAACCAACAAGGGGGTATGTAACCAAACAAGTGTGTCTGTAACCAACAAGTGGGTATGTAACCAAACAAGTGTGTCTGTAACCAACAAGTGTAACTGTAACCAAACAGGTGTGTTTGTAAACAAACAAGTGTAACAGTAACCAAACAAGTGTGTCTGTAACCAAACAAGTGTGTATGTAACCAAACAAGTGTAACTGTAACCAAACAAGTGTGTATGTAACCAAACAAGTGGGTATGTAACCAACAAGGGGTATGTAACCAAACAAGTGTGTCTGTAACCAACAAGTGGGTATGTAACCAACAAGGGGGTATGTAACCAAACAAGTGTGTCTGTAACCAAACAAGTGTAACTGTAACCAAACAAGTGTGTATGTAAACAAACAAGTGTAACAGTAAACAAACAAATGTGTATGTAACCAAATAAGTGCATATGTAACCATACAAGTGTATATGTAATCAAACAAGTGTGTCTGTAACTAAACAAGTGCATATGTAACCAAACAAGTGTATATGTAACCAAACAAGTGCATCTGTAACCAAACAAGTGTATCTGAAACCAACCAAACAAGTGTATATATAACCAAACAAGTGTGTATGTAACCAACAAGTGTGTATGTAACCAAACAAGTGTGTATGTAACCAAACAAGTGTGTATGTAACCAAACAAGTGGGTATGTAACCAACAAGTGGGTATGTAACCAAACAAGTGGGTATGTAACCAAACAAGTGGGTATGTAACCAAACAAGTGGTATGTAACCAACAAGTGTGTATGTAACCAAACAAGTGTGATCTGTAACCAAACAAGTGGTATGTAACCAAACAAGTGTATGTAACCAACAAGTGTGTATGTAACCAAACAAGTGTGTATGTAACAACCAAACAAGTGTAACTGTAACCAAACAATGTGTATGTAACCAACAAGTGGGTATGTAACCAAACAAGTGTGTACTGTAACCAAACAAGTGTAATGTAACCAAACAAGTGTGTATGTAACCAAACAAGTGAATATGTAACCAAACAAGTGTGTATGTAACCAAACAAGTGTGTCTGTAACCAAACAAGTGTGTCTGTAACCAACAAGGGGGTATGTAACCAAACATGTGTGTCTGTAACCAAACAAGTGTTGTAACCAAACAAGTGCATGTAACCAAACAAGTGTGTATGTAACTAAACAAGTGCATATGTAACCAAACAAGTGTATATGTAACCAAACAAGTGTATCTGAAACCAACTAAACAAGTGTATATATAACCAAACAAGTGTGTATGTAACCGAAAAGTGTGTATGTAACCAAACAAGGGTAACTGTAACCAAAGAAGTGTGTATGTAAACAAACAAGTGTAACTGTAACTAAACAAGTGTGTATGTAACTAAACAAGTGTGTATGTAACCAACAAGTGTGTCTGTAACCAAACAAGTGTGTATGTAACCAACAAGTGTTTCTGTAACCAACAAGTGTTTCTGTAACCAACAAGTGTTTCTGTAACCAACAAGTGTGTATGTAACCAACAAGTGTGTATGTAACCAACAAGTGTGTATGTAACCAAATAAGTGTATCGGTAACAAAACAAGTGTATCTATAACCAAACAAGTGTGTATGTAACTAAACTAGTGCATATTTAACTAAACTAGTGCATATTTAACCAAACAAGTGCATATGTAACCAAACAAGTGCATATGTAACCAAACTAGTGCATATTTAACCAAACAAGTGCAAATGTAACCAAACAAGTGTATCTGTAACCAAACAACTGTATCTGTAACCAAACAAATGTATATGTAACCAAACAAGTATATATGTAGCAAAACAAGTGCATATGTAACCAAAGAAGTGTATTTGTAACCAAATAAGTGTGTCTGTAACGAAACAAGTGTATCTATAAAAACCATACAAGTGTATCTGTAACCAAACAAGTGTGTATGTAACTAAAAAGTGTATCTGTAACCAAAGAAGTTTGTCTGTAACTAAACAAGTGCATATGTAACCAATCAAACTATTTTATCTTTAACTAACCAAACAAGTGTATATATAACCAAACAAGTGTATCTGTAACCAAGCAAACAAGTGTATATGAAACCAAGCAAACAAGTGTATATGTAGCCAATGAAACAAGTGTATATGTAACCAAACCAGGGTTGGGTCCAAATACACATTTTGGGATCAAATACAAATACAACTCAGCCAAATCAAATACATTGCTGTTTTAGATTTCAATTCAAATACAAATTTGCATTTAAGATACAATTACACCGCAATTTTTGATTCAAATACGATTCAAATACATCGCTATTTTTTAAAGTTGATTCATATATACGATTCAAATACATGGACCGTGTTTCCATTATAGTTCAAGTGTATGACAGTGGAAATGGATGGAATTTTGTCTTTGGCTTGATTGACTGCTGTAGACTAATTGGCAGGCAGGTGTACATACTAGACTGTCCTTATCTGTACTACTGTACCAACTAGTGGGCAGCTCTTCCCCTTGCACTGGGGGAAACCTGGGTTCCTGTCTTAGAACTGGGTTGTTTACACAGTAGGTGACAGCAGGATTATTTGAAGCACCTTCCCTGTGAATACCTGCCTGTGTGGCAATTGATCAGCTTCACTGGCTTCCCATTCATTCATTGATGCTATTGTTTGACCAGCTTAACTGTAGGCCAATTTTCTCATTGCTGGTTGCAAAGCCCTGCATGCCCACAGTTGACCATAGGCGTGAAAAACATTCTGTCTAAACTCCTGAGCCAGTTTATATCAGGCTGTGCTTTACCTTTTGTTGGTAAAATGGCAATTTTTATGTGTATTTGATTGTGTTTGCAAATACAGACCAAATACAGACCAAATACAGACCAAATACAGACCAAATACAAATATGTGCCATTTTGTGATTTTCAATTCAAATACAAATGCACAACATATTTTATTCAAATACAAATACGTATTTGAATCGAACCCTGGTGTTGTGTATATGTTAGTACTAGTATATGTATATAAGATATGTGAGGAGTTGTTTGGCGGTTGTATGTTGTAATTTTCACAGTTAAGTCAGAAAGCATGATCACCCAGTATCGATTTTGCAGTTGCGAATTTTCGAATCGAATAGCAGAAAAAAGTTAGAAATTTAATTTGTTTACCTGTCCACCTACATTGCTACCCGTCCACATCAGTTTTTACCCGTCCAAATGACGGGTCTCTGCATAAAGCTATGCTAGTAGGAGCATGCTGTGGTTGATCTTATAGAATTGCATAATTAGGATGTCTGACTACACATACTCATTGCGCCTTATTATGAAAAAGCCATGCCCAAGCCAAGGGCAAGGCGGCTAGGCAAAACCCTTTTGCCTTGCTTGTCTTGTAGTTGTACTGTATACAAACAAATTATCATAAAATATGTGCATATCAACATAGGCAATACATACCAGAATCACTATCGCTAGAGAGGGCAACGGGGTTCATGTCTGAACTCATGTTGGCTGTTTCTGACATCCCACGCCTTCGTCAACACGCCTTCATCCGTTCTGAAACGACAGACGTCAGGGTGTTACCAATCGATACCAATTCGACTAGATCGGAGAAGACGTGACCGACTGACTCATAGGGCGAGAGCAATCGACATATTATACAGGCTCCTGTCTTACTAAAGCGCGTACTGTATGTGTAAGTGGCATCAGCAAACTTATTAGTAACTAATATGCCAAACCTTTATCTACTGGGGGCGGTTTCTATCAGAGTTAAAGCGAAAAAACGACACTACTTCGTGCCAAACACCTACGTTTCTGATTTCCGGTATTGCCCGCTGCGGATTGTTAGCGCAAAATAGCAAAAGGTAACGCCACCTAGCGAATAACTCATTTCATATTTTTCTCA
Source organism: Ridgeia piscesae (assembly GCA_025642075.2). NCBI lineage: Eukaryota > Metazoa > Annelida > Polychaeta > Sabellida > Siboglinidae > Ridgeia > Ridgeia piscesae. The sequence continues at coordinate 373,942 of JAODUO010000133.1, forward strand.
CGTCACTGGCGTTCACAGCGTCTCGATAAATAGCAGTCATGATAGTTTCGTAGATTTTTACTTATCACACATATTTGACACAATATTCCCGTACTTACAAAATACGAAGCTTTTACAACTTATACACTGTGACCTTGATCTATTGGGCTACGAACAATTTAACAAGGAAAATACTGGAAAACTCAACAAAGCCGTCAAGAAATGACAAAGTGCATGACAAGAAGTCAAGCAAAACTGTATCAGCGACCTAGAACAACACACGCTGAAATGGTGGCACAATAACTGTAGAGTCATTACATTTTGTGTTACCCCTCACGGTTTCTGAAGGCAAGCAATATACGTGTGCATGCGTTAGTGTACGTGCGTGCATGGGCATATATATGTATGGTGTGCGTGTGTATTCTCACACCTGTATTAGTGAATGCGTGTGTGTCCGCGCGCGTTTTACAACACATGCATGCTTGCGCGTACGCGAGCGTGTTTGACTGATAAAAATAAAGCGCTGGTCAGATGCGAATTTTTACATCATTATTTCAAGTAAATGCCAAATAAATGAGCCAACATGAATTTACAAACATTAATTAATTAAAACGGGGCTATTTACTCCTAGGTTATGCTATTTTTTTATTTAATATTACGTTCTTATGATTACAACATGCATGTTGAAGGTTTACTGCCTGCAAGATTGTGCGTATTATTTTATTAAGCTTGAAATTTTTTCGCAATTTGAAAGATTCCACACCGTGACGCAACACGTTCAAATGGTAAACCAAACAAAAAGTATAGGCAATAATGCTGAGATCTCAGTTAACTGAATTATCCTTTGATGTTTAACTTTCCCACGTTCTAGACAGCAGACTTCCGCTTACAAATTACTGTTCTGCCAATTCTGTAGAATATCATACAACGTGTGGCCTTGGAAGATGAGGGAAACGTTGCATCTGACAACATGCGACAGTCAGCACATTACGGCTGTGATATAAACGGTGGATGCCTTAGCTTAGGTCATAGCCTGCCTTACCCCACCTTAATTCCCCATCTGGACATAAAATGCTGTATTGATTTTCTAGCTTAAATTGTTCACATTTCATTTATCGATACATCCACCATAAAGGCATAATCCATGATACAGAAGTATAATAAATATGTAATATATTTTCTTAAAATTTAAATCCATTTATATTTGGTTACTAGCTGTAACATTTCAATTTTGCAATGCGTTCTAAAAACAACGAGGGACAATTCTGCAATTATTTTAATGCAGATGCAACATTGTAAATACTTTTATAAATATATGACCGCCCACGCCGACCCAGGCATATGTTCGCTTTGTTGTTACACCTTTGGGCCTTTGGCTCAGGTAAACCCGCCCAGAGACAGGAGTAGAGCTCAACATCTTTGCGTATCACGTGACTCGTGAATACGTCACCAATTTCGGATGGTGATTTCGCACATGTCAGTGTTTTCAAAACAGCGCGCTGATGTGTCTCGCTACCATTTACGATTACTATTGTGTATCGGCGTTCGTTGAGCCTTTCGGCAAACAGACTCGTGGTTGGATATTTACTGTTCGCGTGAGCTGCACCAGGTAAGCCGTAGTTATTGCGTTAATCGGCAGGTAACAAGCTTATCCAGAGCGCCAGCATGAGTGAGATCGAGAGGCTGGTTAGACGTGTGCTAGTGGTGTTGTTAGATCTACCTTGCTACGGCGACAGTAGCCGTGTCACGCTTCGTGTTTAGTATTTAGGGTTTGTTAACATTGACCGAACTGTACGCGTTTTAATTTGCCATGTAATTTGCGCACATCTCGTATTCCGATACTAGTGCGTATACTTAGCAGTGACGATAGTCAAACCGGTTTTATAGTAAACACTAATACAGGTGCCAGCCAGACTCGGAGTCGACGATGCCAGTGACTGTGGCATGTCCATGTCATGGCAGGTACAATGACCATCGCATTCGCAGTAATAATGACATTATCTACTCTAGACAGTGGTCAAATGAAGACACGGACAGTTTCTCAGTGGCCCAAAACTATTTTATGGATAATCAGGAACGTACATGCATATTAGGTCAATTTATTTAGGATTCTGGTTAAATATTATACTGTTAAAAAGGACATTTATTTATTACATTTACGGATTTTTTGCCACTGGGTATTTACCTTTTTGCAAGTGACCACATGGAACTGTCCTACATTCATCTAGGCATTATTCCAACAAGACCAATTAAGTTTATGACCCGGCCACATTGATAGGAATAATAATCTGCATTTGGTTACTAGACTTCATTTGTAAAATATGCAGATCTATTGTTTTTACATATGTTGCTGAAATACAAAACATGAGGTGGTTTTGTTGTCTTATTAATATTTATCACCTCTAATAAATTATATATCCATATGACAAACACATGTTCCTATTATTGGTGAAAACAGCTGAATTTCTTTAAAGGTGCAAATTATTGAATTAATTATTTATAATATGAAACAATTGACCAGAACAGTTTATTTATAATACTTCATACATGTATGTCACATGATCACTGGCCAGTAGCCAGGTGAATGGAATTGTTCATTGTGTGTCAAATAAATGTCCAGTCCACAAGAAGACACATGGTTCAATGTTACATTTTTGAGCATTTTTAGACTAATTAATTATTTTTAATACTCCATATATGGTTGTAATATTCACAGTTATTAGCATTTATGTGATTTTTGCAATTATTCATCTTTAATTTCACATCTAATTCATTTATGAAATATATATTAATGCAAACTTCAGACATTTTGATCTGGAATATGTGGGTCCCAGTTGTACAGATTTTGATATCATATCATAGGTGAAAGAATTCATTCAGTCTACAAACCTGTTATGCCATGAATAATCACTGTCACAGATGAAATTGTTTTTAATATGCAGACCTCTGTACCTTATTCAATTGTTTCTTATCGAATGTCAAAAAGTCCTCTTTAGAAGTGGGGAAATTATGCTTGTTTTTAAATGTTGTAAAATATCTATACCATCCGTCAAACACTCAATTTTTAAAGGTGACATGAGGAATATCCAGTTTGTAATATATATATATATATATATATATATATATATATATATATATATATATATATATATATATATATATATATATATATAAAAATCAATTATAACATTAGTGACAATGGCAGTACTTTAAAATCTTCAATCTGAGTTTTCTTTGAAATTAAATGTCTGTATAGTGTATGTTTAATTTTTGAAATATTTTAAATGTGGTTTTAAATAAAAAGATACTCCTTTAACTATGTGTACAGTGACACAACCCATATTTCAGTGAAATGTATGTAGTGATGTGCTTATATAATAGAATGGCTACAAAATATAATCTGTAGATTTAATCTATGAAGTTTGTAAATTATTTCAGGTCTACTGCTCCGAAATATGGCAAATATGTTGCCCAATGTCCAGTTGCCCACTATTATTATGTTGTTTTTATATAAAACATAATTTGTAGCAATAATGACTTTTGTTTTCTTTGATACACACATTAATTGTGAAACAGCCCATGTAGCCTTTTTGGCTTTAACTCGTATAAAAAACTTACTTTGAGGAATCATGCATGTGCACTGAGACATGCGCTTGTAATTTATAGATAACTGTAGACTTATCAACTTCAAAGGAACTTTGAGGAACAACAAACAATTGTATGTGTAACTAAATATAATTATGTATACTGAATGGATACAGCACACACATGTATGCATGCTTACAGTAATACCTGTACGTAAACTTAGTGGCTTTTCCTTGAAAAGAAGATTTCAAGGAAGAGTGCAATATGTGCAGGCCAGGCACATAGCTTACTGTACTATTTCACTAAAACACAATATGTCGCCAAACCACCAGAGCCGGAGCTATTTCTATATACAGCACTTTCAAATGTGCTATTTTGATGACCGTTGTACCTATATATAACATTTTGGTGGGCAACTGTAGAATACAAGTTTACCTGGATAATGTTAAGGCCCACGGTCCAGGTGACCAGGTCTTGGCGTAGTTCAGGTCTTTTGTGTCCTGCCGTGATTCACTGCTCTGGAAGGCTGACAGGAAATACCTTCTTTGGAGGCACTGAAATGTTTGGCAACAGGGCATTCACAGAGCCACCAGGGAACACTGGACAGTGATTGCTATTATTGTAGGGAATTCCCAGTTAACACCCGTTTTCATTGGTAACTGATGCATGCCAAGTTCTAGTTTGAATTTGTGCCTTTCTGGTTTTAAACATAATTTGGTCTTTTAGTGGCGATTATAAATTTAGTTGTTTCATATAATATTACACAATATAAAATAATTGCCTTGGTAGTACTAGAACTGTTTTGTTTACCATTTTAACATAACATGGGGTCATGCCTCACAAATTGCAAACATTGTTATTGGTTTGTTAGATACAATCTGGGAGGCAGTAATGTACCATGCACATAGATCACATGGCAGTTAATACCAGTTCATTACAAATAATTCCTCCACTTATTTAGAAAGCATCTCCTCCACATGCAAACTTAAACTAATTAGCATAAGTTCATATATAACTTGAGGCTCAAAGACTGTAGGGTCTTCCAATCTGTCTAAATCCAATGCAATTTCTAACGGACCTAAACCAGGACTACTCCACATGCAACTTACGATGTTCCATCTGAGCTCGATAATACACAAACTACACGTGTATGTGGCAGGCACTGAGTTCTGAGCTGAACATAACAATACAATAAGTAGATATTATCAGGACTTTATGCAGGATAAAATTATTGCCAGTCACGTCACACATTTTTTAATGGACACGTGGATGTTAACTTTGAAATGTTTACCTGAAATGGACTACAAACACACATGTGACACCATTTTCACTCACTTTCAAAGCATAACTAACAATATTTATGGTTTTGGAAGACCTTTTTTGCTCAATGCATTTTGTACCCATCCACACATATTTCTACCCTTCCAGATTCGTTTTTACCCGTCCAAATGACGGGTAGACGGGTCTCTACATAAAGCTACTCATTAGAGCATATGTTAATTAGTAAATAAAAAACTGGATGAACTAAGCGACTTTAAATATGATACTCACGGACTCACCCGTGCTGACATTCATTGGCTGCCTTGTGTCCTTCAGAAGCAGTTTGTGTGTTGTCATGATGTAAGTGTAATGATTTCTGGGTACTGGTGGTCATTAGCAGGTGCTGCCAGTGATGTAACGCTGCTACATGGTGATACATTGTGACATTTGAGCCAATGATGTAAGAGAAAACTGATATATGGTGACATTGCGGCTAGCAGGCAGCCATTTCGCACACTCAACACCAGGGTAGTTAATGAGTATGAAATGGAACCGCATTTGCAGTTAAAAGCTGACTGGTCTTAAATTATCTGATTTACCAAAAAAGTAGTTAGCTCGGTCGGTTATTTGGTTATTAAGTGACACTGAATGATTCACTGGAATTGTACATGTTGTGCTGTGATTCAGTGGTGCGATGCAGTTGGCTTTTTTCAGCCTCGGAAGTGCATTTAGGGGACTAGAGGGTAAGGTGCAGTCGCAAGTCATTTGGTGAGGCAGCAACTGCAGCTAAAATCCTGGCCTTGCAGTGTATTATTATTAAGAGCACTTAGGATTTGTTTTTTGTTAAATAGTAAATTCTTTGTGTCTACCAATGTGTGAATCAGTATGCTGCATCATAGAAATTTTGTTTAGATACATATTTAATTACACGTACATCATTTACATGTGCATATATAATCTATACTGCTGTATATCTTTAAAACCAAATGAAAATACTACTATTTTTACATCACATGTACCAGGGGTATGTATAAATTGCTGACTTCCTCACCTGTCAGCGGGTGATCCCACAATGCATTGCATTTACACTGATCACCACCAAGTGAATAGAAAAAAATTAATCAGGTTAGGGATGTTTAGTCAGTGATGCATATATATAACTGGTAGTTAGTTATACAGCCTGTTACATTGATCTGCTCTTGTAATGAGTAGTAATATACTAGTCTTATTTCCTACTATCAATATTATAACACTAACAGTCAACTTTTATTTAAATCCAGGAGATTAAAAATGTGTCATGTCTCGATACTCAATAATTCAGTCCTATTTATGTAATATGAGCCTTGTGAAGATGTGAGGGGGGTGCAGTGAGGGGGTGCAGTTGGACACCTGAAGTGAAAATCTGGGAAATCCGGGAGACACCTGAAGAATTGGCAGATATAGCAATATGGGTTTGTGACATGCCTTGCCAAACAAATTAATTACATGTCCATAGTGCAGGGCCTTCAGAAGAATCAGCATATTATATTCAGGGCCCCTCATGGTACAGGGGCACCTAAACAAGTTAACATTGTAAGTTAACAAAACAGTTAGAACAAACTTGGGAACGGGTCGTTTCATTATGAAAAGTTTCAAAAATTATATGTAAGAATTAAACTTGATTTTTAAACACACATGTTATATCAATCACATAAACATCAATGATAATCAAATAAAAATTTCTAGATAGTTTCTCTATATGGAGAAATGCACATAATGGACTGTTGAGTAGAAAAGATTACAAAGTCTTGAACATTTGCAGCCAATATCGTGAGTTTATGACACAGCGTCTGAGGTTCTTGAAGAAGCACCACAGTTACTCAAAACACTTGTCTAAGTAACTTAGCCACAGCTCTCTGGCTACTGCCTGCTATACACCACATGGATGATGTGTTCCTAGTCTGCCCTGGCCATGTGCTGGCTGGGGCCTCTCCCTGGTGTGGTGGAGGCTGGAGGCTGTACCAGACATAGAGAGCCTGGGCCTCCCTCTCCATGAGCTGTACCACAGGTGTGGTGCCCTATTTGTTCTCCTATCTGTTCTCACCCTACAATAGAATACCCTGTTAGCACTGAGGGCAGCACCCCTCCACTGCAGGTGGCTGCCTGGAATACTAATGGGGTGAGACAGACACAATCAGTGAATGGACTTACACTATGTAGACTACTGGAGGGTTATTAAGGGGGGGGGGTCTGGTCTATGAATACCAATTACAAACACATATAATTTCAGTTTGGAAGACCTACTACCATACAGTTACATATAGGTCTATTAAAACAAATTAGTTAAAACTATAAATATCAGTTAACAGATACAAATAAATTAATATATACATGTAAATACATAGAAATATATTAGAATATAAATACAGTTAAAATATACATGTAACTACATATATATACATTATAATATAAATACAAGCTGGTTCAGGGAAATCAGCTGCATACCTTGTGGAATCACACAGTTTCTTACAGCAAATTTGAGCCAATTTAATATAAAAAACATCCATATTTCGGAGGACTTATTTTTTACAAATTTACTTTCATCTACAAGTGTTGAAATTGAGTACCAATATTCAGTTGATATTGCTTTTAGAATCAGTAATATAGTTTGCATCAATGTTCAGTGGATTTTAAGATATCTTCTTCCCACCATGTAAACATTGAAAAAGAACCAATCACCTTTTAGAAAAGATCATCTCAGAACGTGAATATTTGATATCAGATTAAATTACATTCGTTTGAGGACGTGAGAGGCCATTTTGTCTAGTGCCAGTACGTTATGTATTGGACCAGTACTACTGTTGATGTACTGATAGTTACTATCATGTCAACATTTACAAACTTTCGTCTGGGGTGAGGTGAGGGACTAGATGAAAATAATTTTGTCAGTTGTCGGACATTGACAATCTGAAATGATTCCCAAGTGATGCGGAAATTGATCACGAAACATGTGACGTGCGTGTGTGACACATTCAGGTATGTGGGCGTGCATGATATGTGATGATAATATAATGCCATAAATCAAATTCATATGGAAATGCAAATTATATAGAACCAAGTGTCTAAAAATAGTAGCAACGTAACAGATTGTTTTTGATATTTTTGGATAGCTTGTGTTGTCTTCGGTAAGGCAACCACAATGTTATCATCCACACCCACATCTTGTCTACAGTCACGGAATACATGATTACAAACAGTGGGTAGCATTCAGATGAAAGCCGTTTATAAAATGTTAAATCGTGGCTATTATAATTTAACACAACCAATCAATATGTTGCAAAATATGAAAGATGACACGATGACAGTAGAATATAATAATTATGAATAGATAACAGCGTGAATAGTGTAAAAAGGTGAATCATTAAAAAACTTTCATCATGCTAAAAATATCATGCAACAGTTAATGATGGTGGTAATAATAATTATAATGTTATGATGTTACAATGAATAACAAGATGGTTGGTAAGATATATTTTCTAATGTATATATTTTCTAATGTGTCACAGGGTTTTAGCAGTGCAAAAAGGGTTGATTATGCAGCCACATTGATGTGTGACAATACTCACTTTGTCATACAGGTTTCTGTGTTTGGACTGTGGTGTTGGTCGGTGACTTTCACATGTCCCAGTGACCTGTCTTTACAGTGATGCTGTCAAGCGTGGACAGCCGGTGTAAGACGCCACCTATGAATGGCCAGACCTGTTGACTGCATTACCCTCGGGGCACTGCACCAACCCAAGACAGCTCTACTCGCTAGGTCACACTTCTTGTGCCTTTGTAGGTGTGTGTGTTGCTCTGGGGGGAATTGTACAGTTGCTCTCCTGTATATGGTTTCTGCTGATGGTAGAAGACACATCAGTTGTTACTGACTGGACTTGACAAAACGGTATGACTAAATTATGACATCAAAGGACACCCACTGCTGTGGCGTTAGGCAGGGAGTCTAGGTACGTGTGACTGTGACTGGGGACTTGCCCTGGTAGATTGAATCGACCTTGGTGATTGCCAGATCTCTGGCGGAGTCTGGATCAATGCACCAGCATCAGGGCTGACTGTGGCTGGAGGACGCTTGCAATCAGGTGACAGTGTCTCGGCGACTGAATTGGTAGGAACGCCATGACGATTCGTGCCTTTTGTGTTCAGTTCATACACCTATGTCAAGTGCTATTATGTTGTTGCGGTCGCGGTCTCATAGTGGCTAACTGCTCTGCTTTTGTCGCGATCAATTGCAGATTATGATCTTGTGTCTTTGCTGGCAGAAGGACTTCATTGAAGTGTTGTGGTAAATCTTCGCATATATCTTGGAGGTTTAAGTCGCGTTATGATACGGCTGCCAGTCATTGCAGAGTCCTGTTTTCTGTGTGTTTACATTGTGTGAGAGACTGATATTCAGGTGAGACTGTACATGCTTTGCTTCCATGGAAGACCCTAGCACTGAACATTGTTTTCAGAGTTTTTTGTACATATCTCACAGTGTTCACTTTGTGGGTGAATGTTGCGTTATGTGTAGAATGTTGGCAAGTCGATAGAAAGTGTTCCAAACAGCACCTTGTCACCGAGTGGTGATCTGTGTCCTCAGTGGCTCAGCCCAGAGGTTCTAATAGTGTAGTTGTTTCCAGTGTTCAGCGATGGTGTGTTGACTTAGAAGTCTGTGTTGTGGTTAGAAGTGTTACTCATGTCGGGCCTTAATGTTTCAATGTTATTTTATTTACTTTAGCAGATATGATGGGACAAAATTTCAGGTTTCAGAGTTATACAGGAATAATGTCCTGTTTGTCTCAACTATTGGTACTCTGGATGGGACAATAGTTATCAAATTCATGGTGTCATTTGTCACACCAATACCAATACACCTGCCACCTGCAGCAGTTGACCATTGAGGCTGTAGTTACCTGCTTTGGTCACCCCTCTCTCCTTCTGGACAAAGTTTGACCTTTTGACCTGGGTGATTTCTAGGCAAAACATGCAACTAATCTATGCCAATCCTTGCTATTGATTTTGTTTTGTTTTTGACAGACCTGCAGGCACGTTTGGTGTTAGGAAGACTGTAAATGTTAGAAAAATCATATTTGATATCAAGCATGTTGGGGGTGGGTGGTGGATTCGACTATGGCCCCCTTTGGCAACTAACAAAATGCCTGTTACACCACTGCAATTGTTATGGAATATATTGTGCTCCAAAGTAAGTTAATTTCTTACCAAACACTACAATTTAATGTAACCAAATCATGACATAATTATATGATTTATGATTAACAATATTTGGTCAACATTTTGTACTTTTAATGCCTTTGTTTACTTTTATGTGCCTGCAATTCAACGCATAATAAACAATGTTTTTTTCTCTGCAGGTAACACTCTAGCAGCACTGAAGAATTCAGACATCATTTCTGGATTTGTGCAAAACAACAGGATAATCCAGCTATGGAATATTGGATTATGAGAGTCATTACGACGTTGACAGGATCGTCTTTGCCGCGGTGACATACATCAGACTTGGATTTATTGTGTGGTCAGTTTCCCGGGGCTTATGTAAGATGGTCAGACTTGTGCTGTGGCTCGAGAGAAAATGGCTGCCGAGGACCAAGAAGAGTTGACCAGTCTTGACCGCATCAACGCCTCACTGGTCAGTGGCTGGGAGGCCAAACTGACCAGGGAAGGACGAATCTACTACATCAAGTAAGTCTGGATATGTGTATGTAGTTGGTTGTGTTGACTTTTGTCAGTTTTGTGACAATGTCTTGTCAGAGTGTATAACTTCTGGTGACACCCATGTGTCCAACACCCTCTCCCTTCCAAACAAATCCTCTCCCCCTCTCAAAGGCTCTCATAAGTCTCATTCTCACCCTAAGGCCGTCTCTCCTCTCCATTCCCTCCTTCCCTCCCCCCTCCCCTCCCTCCCCAGTCCCTCTCTTTCCAAACACTCTTCCTCCTCTCTCTTTAAGGAGAAGAAAATGAAGACTGAAATGAAGGAGACTTTATTTCAGTCTTCTCCCTTTTCTTCTCCTTATTCTTTCCCCTCCCTCTCATTCATCCCCTCCTATCCCTCTTCCTCCAATTGCTTCCTCCCCATTCTCTGTTAGCTCTTGTCTCCCTTTTCACACTACCTCTTGGCTCTTGTAGAATTCCCACCTTGTCCACTGTCATCTATATGTACCTGTAAACACACCCATCAAACAACAGGACCAGTTGTAAGACAGCTGACCATCTGTTGACCATCTTCACAATCCATGACACAGGACATGATTCAGTTTAATGCTGAAGAAAAAACACTCTTCCCAGCATGAGTGCCCAGGAAGCAGCTTTGATGTGTCACTTCTAGTTATAGGTCTGATGCACCATTTCCCAAGGTTTACAAAGTTGTCATTGACATACAATTTCTTTGAAGAATTGACAAACTTGTTCATTTTAGAGCATTACTATTGATAACATATACACACACACACACACACACACACACACACACACACACACACACACACACACACACACACACACACACACACACACACACACACACACACACACACACACACACACACACACACACACACACACACACACACACACACACACACTACACACACACACACACACACACACACATCACACACACACACACGACACACACACACACACACACATCATCACACACACACACACACACACACACACACACACACACACACACACACACACACACACACACACACACACACACACACACACACACACACACACACACACACACACACACACACAAACAACAACACAACACACACACACACACACACACAACACACACACACACACACACACACACACAACACATTTTTAGTCACTGCATACATGTATAATGTATATATATATATATATATATATATATATATATATATATATATATATATATATATATATATATATAAGCAAACAAACTGAGTCTCACAGACCAATGACCATAGCCCCTTTAGGCTGTTCAGCAGTGGTGTGAGAAATAAATAGACTTGTGCATTTTTTTAGTCACTGCATACATTGTTAATGTTTAATTACCCAAGAAGCTTTGTGGTAGTTGTGGTTCTCGACGTTTAGAATACACGTAGGGCACAGGATGCTCAGAGTAATTGTGATTGTGTTTAAGTATGTTTCTGTGGGAGCATGGTCAGTGCATGTTGACGTCATCACTAATTCTGCCGGTGACATTTGACCTGTAAGATTTGGTCCTTTCATGGAACATAGTGGTCATTTTATGGCAAGTTGCTACTTGTGGTGGTCCACCTTTGTGGTCAAGTATGGTGTGAATATTTGTACTACGAGTCATTGTGGTGTCTTTATCAGGGTTGGCAATCACGGTAGTGTTTCCCGGGCCTTTTGAAAAAGAGTTAAATTTGACTCACAGCAAATTAGTTATCAATAAACAGACAATGTGTGTACAAATGTGTGTGGTGTGTGTTTAACATTTGTGAAAATTACAACACTTCAAAGACACCCCTCTGTTCAGAAGTAGATGTCTCAAGTTACACTAAACCCAATGGTAGGTTAATCACAGAGCTGAACCATGAACGATTAACGGTAGCCTGTTACCATCAGTTAAACAATCTAACAAAATAGTACATAGTTACAGAAACATAACCACAGTTATCAAATGCTGGAATACTCTTCAACAGTTCACACATCTTATGCAATTAACACAGGTCTGTGTCATGGCTAATGAATGTTCACTGCTCTGTCCCCACCTGGTGTCTCCTACGTGTACTAATGCACCTTGTATGACACGGATTGACACAAGTGATAGTTCTTCACCTCTCTCTGTTGAGACAACAATTACTGCAGGTTGACAATCAACAAGTTGTTAACACGCAGTTGCAAACAACGACTCAAGTGGCAGTTTCTTAGATCTCTGATTAACTCAAGCTTTCTTATTGCCCTTTCTGTTGACATTTCCACTGTGGCTTTCTGGCTAATCTTATTATTGCAAAGTGTCCCAAAGTATTATCAAGTTGCACTAAACTGCTACATTTATATTGGAATTTACAAGGTGCTCTGGTAATTCCCACGCTGGCCATTGTGGTCAGGACAGATTTCTTCTTTTGTCTGTGGTTGAATGGTTCGACATACCTCCCCCCATGGCTGATTGCCTCCATTGTTACGGTGATAAAATCTTTCATGGCTGCTTGAACATTTAGCATATTGTTGCAAGTTTGTGTTGATTTGATAGGAAATGTAATTAGCCACTTTTGAAAGAATGTAAATAGACCCCCAGCTGTGATGTGTTGTCATTGAATTTACTGCCATATTTAGTTATTTACTTTGTACGAAAATAACTTCTTTGTGTAAGTTATTACAGAATATAAACATATTATATAAATGTTTGTGAAAGCAACTTAAATAATAAAAATACTTAACTTGGATTATGTAACTATATTACCTGCGGGCACTTATTAGTATTTAGTGCTTTTAAATCTGAAAATCAAGTGAAATTTATGTTGACAGTATTTATTGTTTAAAAAATGTTACGTATGCCAGGTGATGCCAGTAACTGTAGACAACTAATAATGCAATTAATGTGCCATTCCAATTATTCACCAATTAATACTTTGCTGATATTGATTATCCATTTTTAGTCCTTTGAGTCGAAGGTCCACCAGACTTATGGCATCACTCTGCGTCCGCTGTCCGCCGTTAGCTCCCATATCTCAGAAACTGCTTGTGATCTATCTTTCTAATTTGGCATACACATATATTAGGTCACTGTCACTATACATGAGCAATTTATATTTGATTGGATCATTCTAAAGGTACCCTGGGGTCTTCAAGGGCTGAAACACAAATGCATTTTCAGTTTTCCAATTTTTTCGAAGTTCTGTAAACTAACCTTTTCTCTAATTTTGTACAAAGATGTTGTGGTTAAGAGGTAATTCACTAGCAATTTGTATCTGATTTGATGTTTCTAAGGGCACATCCAGGCCACCAACAAAAACAGATGTTTTCATTTGCGGGTCCTACCTAGCATGACATGTACATTCGCCAACTTGTATATTCCTGGACTTGCGTATTCGCGGACCCTTTGGCCACTAATTCCAGCTGTCAACTATGGGTGGACTACATGTGACATGTGAGTCGTGTGACTGAGCTATTATTAGTGATAATAGCTGATGTTTATGTCAACAACACATTATATCCATGTTACACTGACACATTATCAGCACCTTCTTCTTTAAGACTGTCATCAGGTTCCTCTTTAAGACTGTCATCAGCATCCTCTTTAAGACTGTCATCAGCTTCCTCTTTAAAACAGTCGTCAGCTTCCTCTTTAAGACTGTCATCAGCTTCCTCTTTAAGACAATCAGTGTGCAGTGTAGAGGGTGACCTGAATGTTAATAGGGAGGACTAGCTGGCATGTATGTTATAAAATTTGAATAATTGTCATAACTAAGAAGGTAATTACTAGTAGTAATAACATTGTTGATAACATGCTGACAACATTTGCAAATAATTTTTTGTGTGCAAAATTACCCATGGTCAGTGTATCTGTGACACTTGACAGAGCGTGTATATAAATGCATACTGGCATACTGAGTTATTAATTCTAATTTTTCTACCATTCCAAAATCATATGTAATGACTACCTGCGTTGTAATCACAGATGTGTCGTCAACATTGTGACTCCCTGAGAAACACTGTCTCAAAGGTAGTCATTTCCCAAGGACTACCTGGGCAAAGAGCATCATATAAGCAACTCACAACTGAAATATGACATGTCCATGTTGTATTTAGAAATTAAGCCGACTACCCCCTGGGTAGTAAGGTAGCATTGTAATTGTAAATTTGCCATGTTTTCTTTGTATTGTAATTTTTTTGTAATACACTAAAACTATTCATGAGTCAGTGAGTGATTTTGATGAGTGTCACGAGAAGCTTGAAACCATAGACAATTTGAGTCACACATCTGTAACAATGCAAGTCTTTCTAAAATAAATCCCTGTGCTTTCAGTATAAATATCACTGGCTCTGGACATCTCATTAAGCTTGGAGCTGTTGACATTTTGTTTTGCATGCTCCTGTCAGTTGTGTCCATTTGTAATGCAGCCTAACTGAAACTGTTTCTGAGAATGCAGTCGTTTCTGTTAAATTATTCATGAATATCAAAGAGATGCGTGTGAAAATAGTGTTGCTTACATTGACAGAAAGATCAATCTCTGTTCTTCATATTGATCTGCACCTGTTAATTACCACGGCCTTGACTCAAGTCATTCCCGTTGTCACGTGTCACGTTTAATTAAGGCATATGGACGAAACTGCATTTTCCGATTTTAATTTATTTCCACAGAGCCATTTGAGTGGTGAATGCAGATGTACTTCATATTGTATTATTGACTAAAGTCTTATGGTAGATAAGGTAGACATTTGCAGGGAAGAATATTAATTGTCATCGTGTGACACAACTTAAACCTTGTGGACACTATGATGCAGCTTTGTGGTGGGTAGACTTCAGGACGTTTAACATAACATTAACAATTTAACAGTTCACGTTGTTGAAGTGGTCAGGGGGTCATAATTATTATTTCTGACTGTAACTTCTGTTAGCCTTGACATTTGGATCACTGAATTATTATTATGCCTGGAACACCAAGATTAGTTATTGATTAAGTGTCACAATTTCAGCTCAGCTATGTGCTTGACTGATTGATTTTGGACACATCTCTCCTTGCATAATGAATATCACACATGTCATTATTATATATATCATGTAAATGTCATGATATTTTCACCTGTGTTCAGTGCAGCAAAAGCAAAGCTACGTCCATGGTAGCTCTCTATATATCACTATATATATTCAGTCAGGATTGCAACTTCTTGTTGGTTGATTTCAAGGGAACTTCTGCTGGCAAAGAAATCTGTATGTTCATGTGAACATCAGCATTCTCTTCAGTCTTCAACTTACTCAAGATGAATAAGGTTCGTGGTGCTACGTATTGCCATAATGTGGCTTTCAGGATGCATCTGTACACTGCAGCATGTTGATACCTTCAGAACGTGATCTGGTCACTAATCACAGGGCTCCATCATACCTGCAGGTGCCAGGGAATTGTATTACGCACACCGGTGCATGTCATCACGGGGATAATAAAGTTACTGACAAAGCTTTGTAGCAGCATTACGCCAGAACCAACAGAGATGGCTTCAGGCGACAATTTCAAGCTCTCTCTGTCTCCCTCTCTCTCTGAAGATGGCTTTTGTTGACCGTATTGTATTGCCTGTCCTGCAGCTATTGCCAATTCATATGAGGACTAAGTATCTGGTCAGTGTTAGCCACCCATTGACCACTCTGGTGAAGGGGCCAGACCGCAATTATCTCACCACCAGGCACAATCATCTGGCCATGGCAAAGGTTACAAGTAAATTATTGTTGAGGTCTTTCCACAGTTATCATCCAGTACTTAGCAAAGATTACAAGTCTCATTTTTGGGAAATGTCTTGTCAGAACTTATTATCAATGCAATCTCATGGTCTCATCCCAGAATTTCATTATTTACCGTTAATAAAAAAATTAAGAAGAGGAACATTTTGCAAGTGCAATGTTAAAAATGTTATGCGAGCAATGTTTCAGACTTTTTAGCTGTGATTTCGTAGTTATGTTAATGTTGGCTAGACACCCTTGAAGACGATTTGAAGATGGTACCTAAGATTGCAGCCATTTGTAAATTTTGTTGCGTTTGCTTAAACTTACATTACAATATCTTAACAACCCTTGCATGAAATTATATGAAAATGAATTACTTTTCACATAAAATGAATGTATGAATAAAATATGTTACTGAAATTTATGTATTACAATCTAACATTTCACATTGGTCATGAAGCAAATTCAACAGTTGGTATGAAAAACTTACCTGTTAACTTCATCGTGCAATAAAAAAAATGTAGACATCTTTCAGTCCAACTTTAAGAAAGAAAACTGATTTTCCTCTTTACCATAAGAAATATTCAACAAATTATATCTACAGGTGTACAGCTGAACCTTACAGTTAAATATACAGTTAAACCTACAGCTAAACCTATAGTTAAACAGTCAGGTGGTAGTTTCACATTTACATGCTCGTTATGTAGTTAGGAGGTAATTCACCAGTTACGTAGCAGTTAGGTAGTTAAATGGTAATTCTAGTTAGGTCGCAATTATGTTTAATGGTAATTCTAGTTAGGTGATAATTCCACAGTCAGATGGTAATTCTAGTTCCTCAGTCAGATGGTAATTCTACATTGATGTGGTAATTCACACTACAGTGAGGCTGCACGCACTGTCTCCTTCGTGACCACAGCTCATTCAGTTCTCACAATGGGATGATATTATTTTACAGAAGCTAATATTTGAGATGTAAAATCGAGGGTTGAGCATGACAGCTGTGATGGGGACAGCTGAGTCACTGGGAATGGTGATATTTGATCTAGAAATGGAAGTTGGAACGATAGATGGGAGCCAGATAACAAGAGATATTTTATTCATGGGGCAATTGTATTCGAGGAGAAAGTCTATCTTATTACATGTGAGACAGCGGGTCAGTCTCGCAGATGTCTGGCAAGGCTCTCACATGCTAGCCGTTCAGCATGGCACATTTTAAGTCGCTTTGATTGACTGTAATTTGGCTGTGGCACAGGACAGGAAATGGACCCAGCCGTGTGCTGAAAGGAGGCTGAGAAATTACTGTGAAAGGAGTTTTGCTTGGAAGCAGTGCACTTAGAATCGTTATTGTTCGAGATTCCCTGTAGATGTTTCGTTCCGAAATTTCGACCCCATAGGTGGTGATCAAGCCGACAGGCCTAGGGTGGTTCTAATATTTACCAACAGGAGACAGGGTGTAGCATCTTTAAGAATTTTTAGAAAGTCTGATTAGACCTATAGAATGGTTGACCATTGTGGAGGCTCCATCATTAAATCTCCAACTGTGCCACTTTAAAGATGGCACAAATCTCCAAATGCACGCTTTTCAGTCTCACAGAAGGCTCACAGCAAAATGGGGTGAGGGGCACATCTGGATCTGCAAAATACCTGCAACTAAATTCTGCCTTGAGATTGAGGCTTGTTGAAACAGTGACAGAAGAACCTATCAGTACATCCCAGTGATCCCACACACACCCGTGGATCTGTGCCTGAAGAGGTCTGGCATTGACCTGTTTGGATATCGCTGCTTTTCACAACCTCACATGTGCAAAAATAGGACTGTGCCATCCTTCATGTTGAGGAGGGAATTTTATCCAAAGTGGAAAACGGAAACAAAAGAATGGAAACAATTGTTTGCATTGTGACTGGACTTTGATCTTTAAGTACTGTTTTCAGTATTTGTGTATTCACTGGGCTACATCAAACTCACGTTGACTGTCAATGTCGTCATCACAGGTGTTCTTGTGACTAGTTGTCAAGTTGTGTTTACTTACTTTAGTCAGCCCTTAATCATCTTTAGAAGTTTGGAGATGTGACACCTGTAGTATCCTCAAATGGTAAACAATGTCACACAGTTTAAAAACATGTTTTATTTGCACTATCTTGTCGGGTCGAGTTAGCTAATGATAACTTTTGATTTTCAAATATCAATACACATTACTTAACTTTAAAATCAGCGAACATGATTCATAATATTATGCTAAACAACTGAAGAGGGAGATAAAGATCTGAAGAAATGCAAACTGTAAATGTGTGTAAGAGAATGCAGTGCCACTTTGCAAGTAAGTGATCGCTGTCAACACGGGTGATTAGGTAGACAGTTACTTGTGCAAGGCCATTGTGTCTCTGATGTGTAAAAATAGTATGCTTCACATGAATGGGTAGAAGGGTAGGCCTATGTGTACTTTTCAAACCAGTTGGATAAGTTTGACTGGCTGACAGTGACTGTGGGTCAAGTAGCCATGGTTGGGTGCGTATGAAATGACACGCGCTCAAATTGGTTATTGTCAAAGAATGTCTGGTATGGGCTTAGAACTGGCATGATTCAGTCGCAAAAAATTGCAAAGAAATTCTTTTCACAGGAAACCTCCACGTTTTTGCTATCAGGGTGTCTTGTTTGAAATGATTTAAACGGCGAGAGAAAAGAAGATGGAAAGAAACAGTGAGGGGCAGATCAAGTACAAGTTCTTACATAGCGCAGCATTCAGTCACCAGGACTGCTCAAAGTGCTTTACACTTTACTTCCCTGGCAGATCTGTACATGAAACACCATCTCAACTTCTCTGGGAAGCATCCAGCCATATGCTACAAAGAATGCGCGAAGGCTCCTCATACACATATCCACCACTGTCTATAGCCAGATATTCATACATACAGCTGAGTGAACTGGAGCAATATAGAGTGGAAAACACCTGCTCAAGGTTTTAACACCGCAGCACAGGATTAGAACATGGGTTCTCTTAGTCAAGAACCTGAAGCTCTACCCCTGAGCCACTGCACTCTACACTGAGAGGGAGAGGGGCAGTGAGAGGGAGAGGGGCAGTGAGAGTGAGAGGGGCAGTGAGAGGGAGAGGGAGAGGGACAATGAGAGGGAGAGGGGCAGTGAGAGGGAGAGGGGCAGTGAGAGGGAGAGGCATGAGAGGAGGGCATGAGAGGGGGGAGAGGAGAGGGGGGACAGTGAGAGGGAGAGGGGCATGAGAGGGAGAGTAGGAGAGGAGAGGAGGGGCAGTGAGAGGGAGAGGGGCAGTGAGAGGGAGAGGGGCAGTGAGAGGGAGAGGGGCAGTGAGAGGGAGAGGGCAGTGAGAGGGAGAGGCAGTGAGAGGGAGAGGGGCAGTGAGAGGGAGAGGGGCAGTGAGAGGAGAGGGGCAGGAGAGGGAGAGGGGCAGTGAGAGGGAGAGGGCAGTGAGGAGGGAGAGGCAGTGAGAGGGAGAGGGCAGTGAGAGGGAGAGGGGCAGTGAGAGGGAGAGGGGCAGTGAGAGGGAGAGGGGCAGTGAGAGGGAGAGGGCAGTGAGAGGGAGAGGGGCAGTGAGAGGGAGAGGGACAGTGAGAGGGAGAGGGGCAGTGAGAGGGAGAGGGGCAGTGAGAGGGAGAGGGACAGTGAGAGGGAGAGGGAGAGGGACAGTGAGAGGGAGAGGGGCAGTGAGAGGGAGAGGGGCAGTGAGAGGGAGAGGGGCAGGAGAGAGGAGAGGGAGGGGCAGTGAGAGGGAGAGGGGCAGTGAGAGGGAGAGGGGCAGTGAGAGGGAGAGGGACAGTGAGAGGGAGAGGGGCAGTGAGAGGGAGAGGGGCAGTGAGAGGGAGAGGGGCAGTGAGAGGGAGAGGGACAGTGAGAGGGAGAGGGAGAGGGGCAGTGAGAGGGAGAGGGCAGTGAGAGGGAGAGGGACAGTGAGAGGAGAGGGAGCAGGGAGAGGGAGAGGGAGAGGGCAGTGAGAGGGAGAGGGACAGTGAGAGGGAGAGGGGCAGTGAGAGGGAGAGGGACAGTGAGAGGGAGAGGGACAGTGAGAGGGAGAGGGACAGTAGAGAGGGAGAGGGCAGTGAGAGGGAGAGGGCAGTGAGAGGGGGGAGAAAGGGCAGTGAGAGGGAGAGGGGCAGTGAGAGGGAGAGGGACAGTGAGAGGGAGAGGGAGAGGGAGAGGGACAGTGAGAGGGAGAGGGGCAGTGAGAGGGAGAGGGGACAGTGAGAGGGAGAGGGACAGTGAGAGGGAGAGGGAGAGGGAGAGGGACAGGGAGAGAGAGGAGAGGGAGAGGAGAGAGGAGAGGGCAGTGAGAGGGAGAGGGAGGACAGTGAGAGGGAGAGGGGCAGTGAGAGGGAGAGGGGCAGTGAGAGGGAGAGGGACAGTGAGAGGGAGAGGGGCAGTGAGAGGGAGAGGGGCAGTGAGAGGGAGAGGGACAGTGAGAGGGAGAGGGGCAGTGAGAGGGAGAGGGACAGTGAGAGGGAGAGGGACAGTGAGAGGGAGAGGGGCAGTGAGAGGGAGAGGGACAGTGAGAGGGAGAGAGGGACAGGGAGAGGGAGAGGGACAGTAGAGGGAGAGTAGAGAGGGACAGTTAGAGGGAGAGGGCAGTTGAGGGAGAGTGAGAGGGACAGTTAGAGGGAGAGGGGCAGTTAGAGGGAGAGGGGCAGTTAGAGGGAGAGGGACAGTGAGAGGGAGAGGGACAGTTAGAGGGAGAGGGACAGTTAGAGGGAGAGGGGCAGTTAGAGGGAGAGGGACAGTGAGAGGGAGAGGGACAGTTAGAGGGAGAGGGACAGTGAGAGGGAGAGGGGCAGTTAGAGGGAGAGGGACAGTTAGAGGGAGAGGGACAGTTAGAGGGAGAGGGGCAGTGAGAGGGAGAGGGACAGTTAGAGGGAGAGGGGCAGTGAGAGGGAGATGGACAGTGAGAGGGAGAGGGACAGTGAGAGGGAGAGGGACAGTTAGAGGGAGAGGGACAGTGAGAGGGAGAGGGGCAGTGAGAGGGAGAGGGGCAGTGAGAGGGAGAGGGACAGTGAGAGGGAGAGGGACAGTTAGAGGGAGAGGGGCAGTGAGAGGGAGATGGACAGTGAGAGGGAGAGGGACAGTGAGAGGGAGAGGGACAGTTAGAGGGAGAGGGGCAGTGAGAGGGAGAGGGGCAGTTAGAGGGAGAGGGACAGTGAGAGGGAGAGGGACAGTGAGAGGGAGATGGACAGTGAGAGGGAGAGGGACAGTTAGAGGGAGAGGGACAGTGAGAGGGAGAGGGGCAGTTAGAGGGAGAGGGGCAGTGAGAGGGAGAGGGGCAGTGAGAGGGAGAGGGGCAGTGAGAGGGAGAGGGGCAGTGAGAGGGAGAGCGGCAGTGAGAGGGAGAGGGGCAGTGAGAGGGAGAGGGGCAGTGAGAGGGAGAGGGACAGTGAGAGGGAGAGGGGCAGTGAGAGGGAGAGGGACAGTGTGAGGGAGAGGGACAGTGAGAGGGAGAGGGGCAGTGAGAGGGAGAGGGCAGTGAGAGGGAGAGGGGCAGTGAGAGGGAGAGGGGCAGTGAGAGGGAGAGGGCAGTGAGAGGGAGAGGGGCAGTGAGAGGGAGAGGGGAGAGGGGCAGTGAGAGGGAGAGGGGCAGTGAGAGGGAGAGGGGCAGTGAGAGGGAGAGGGGCAGTGAGAGGGAGAGGGGCAGTGAGAGGGAGAGGGGCAGTGAGAGGGAGAGGGGCAGTGAGAGGGAGAGGGGCAGTGAGAGGGAGAGGGGCAGTGAGAGGGAGAGGGACAGTGAGAGGGAGAGGGGCAGTGAGAGGGGCAGTGAGAGGGGCAGGGAGAGGGAGAGGGAGAGGGAGAGGGAGAGGGAGAGGGAGAGGGGCAGTGAGAGGGAGAGGGGCAGTGAGAGGGAGAGGGGCAGTGAGAGGGACAGCAGGGAGAAAGACAGGGAGAGAAAACTGAACTAGATTGTAGATATGTATTTAATTCAAACATGACATTAATTTTTAAATATTCAAATTAGTTGGGCCATCCTACGAGATACACCCAATAAAATACCATCTGTAATCATCAGTATATAAAGTAATTACAAAATTAGTTCTGAGTTAACAATTTAAATTTGGAACTGTGGCCACAGTTTGACTTAATATTGATAATTGCTTTCCTGTTATTAATATTTATAGCCAGTTGTCAACTCCATTGCCTGGTATCACCCTTTCGTGCAAGGGGTGATGATTATTAATAGGAAGTTCACAGAACCCTGATTGCATCAAAAGACAGTCTCTATTATCTCTCTGCTTTAATATCTCTGCCAGTACAGGTGTTTACAAAATGTTTTCCCCCCCATGTGTTTTGAACTGGTTATAATTAGTTTAGTGCTATTTTTGGGCAGTGTGCTGTTAAGATATTTTCTAGAAAATTATTTTAAAATATAGAATAGACCGCCTTGGTCTAATGTGTCTTATATGTACGGAGAAAACACCACCTGGTCAAGCCTTTAAGTGACACCAACTTAACCTTTGAATACTTGATGACAGCCAATTTTGTGTGGTTAGAATTGTCTATGGAAATGTCACAGACACGTGACAAAGTCAGCCAGGAAGTGTCAACTCTCAGACTCCTGATAAACAAGCTTTGCCATAATGCATAGATCCTGACATTTCAAATGGTTTTAAACACGGATCTTTCATTTGATGGCCTTGACCGTGATCTTAAAAATGGAAATTATTGTACGACTTAAATTGAATTTGATCAGTAGATTGGAGTTGTAAATATGTGTATAGCATTAACATGCATATTGATATTCGGAATTTCTACAGAAACATTCTATAATTTAATTGATAATTTCACAATTGTATATATGTAACAATAGTCAATAATATACACAAGTCAAACACATATTTTGTAGTCTTTACAGTCAAACTTTATAAATTAACTGAAGTTGTTTTTGTAGATGAATTGAAAGGGATTCTTTCAGGTCCCAATTTATAATGAAAAGAAATTCTTTTAAAATATGAAACTGTTTGTAATGTATAAAATTGTTAATTAATATAATTATTTCATTTAAGTCTATCCCTTCATTTGATTAGAATTATGTTTTGTTAATCATTATTCACTAATAACTTTGATAAAATAATTTTTCAGTTTGTGCTCGACCTATTTGTGTTTCACATATAACGCATGGTTAGTAGTGATTAACAAAAACATAATTCTAATGAAATAAAGGCCTAGAATTATGTGAAATAACTATATTAATTACCAGGATTGTGTGCATTACAAAATGTCCCTTTTCATTATAATTTGAGACACAAAAGAATCCCTTTTACGTCTCAAAGAATCCCTTTAAATGTAATATATTAACCTGTTGGATAACTTGCAAATTATCTCATAATTTTATCGTTGCCGTGTACTAGAGAGAGGGAAGGAAGCTATTCTGTCATTTCTAGCATAGAATGGTTCCCAGGAAGCTGTCTCCTAGCAGTAGCAGGCTTTGGTAATCAGCTGTTCTGAGTTGGACAGTGGACACACACACACAGTGTCACACACACAGTTGCTGGCTGGTGACAGTTCCACAGGGCAGCTGCAGTGCCTGGGTGATTGCATGGCACAGCAGATTAGGTGGGACAAATTACTCTCACAGACTTGATGAAAGATGGACAGATCTACCCTAAGTGGTTGTCAGGGCAGCCAGTGTGTTGATCTGCCCCAGTAGACAGGCTGGTGTCCTGGTCGGATCTGTCTGGACAAATGTGGGATCACACTGCAGCATTAGACGGATTTCCTGTATAGAATTGTGGGTATTAGGGTGATTATGGCAGGATTTAATGCAGACCCTTCAAATGGAGAAATTATTGAAAATTGAAAAAATGTGATGTCATGACAGTTGAAAGGAGGATATTGTTAAGCCTATGGAATTCCCGAAACAATTTCGTGGATTTGGTTTCACGTAGGAATGTTTTGAGGTCGTGACCTTGATCGCAGTGGGTCCTGTTAACCAATGCAAAATGTTTTGCAGAATTTTGCAAGTGTATGCAGGTTTATACAGAATTTTAAATAAAAGATGTGGATTTAAAACCCAAAAGTGTGCCAGACCCAGTCGCACTATCTAGAATATTGTGGCAGTGGACATGTTGACCAAATGAAGAAACTTGGAAATGAAGGTCATTGGGGCATATTGAAATGGTCTGAAGACCTACCCCGGTCAAAACATCTACCTTGACCATTTATGGTGGCCAAAACATCTGCAATGGTGTCGTCCAGGTCAAAACATCCATGGTCATTACTGTCATATGTCACAAGGACTGGACATATATGGACCAGAGATGAATAAGATAATTTGTTTGATGCTGGACATCATTAGCTAGGGATTAATAGCTCTTGATTGATTGTGAAGTAGGGCAGTAGTAGCCAGTGCTGATCAATAGTAGGTGTTGATGGGAAATAAAGGTGATCCAAAATGAATAGGGTCAGATAATCCAGTGAAATCTAACAAGATTAAAGGTCAGCTTATAATTGGCATGGTCACATGATTTCTTAGTAACAGTATTTTATGTTTTAGGATTATTGATTTTTAGTGTTTTAATTTATTTCAAATTTTTACCAGATTAATCATCAGCACATAATTATTTCAACTTGATTATTCTGAACATATCTTATAGGATGTAAACAAATATGTTTTACTAACATTCTTTATGTGGTTGTAATATCGGGTATCATATTTAATAATATTATTATCATACCATCTAAAACATTAACATACGAACAAAAGATAAATAAGAAGTCCATTGGTGTATCGAGGATATGAGTTCTGGTGAGATGTTTCCATGTCTGTACACAGTACTGTAAGCTGCATCTACTGTGACGTACATTTATAACAGAATTGTTTGAAGTCTCAAAGGATATCACGCTAAGGTTAAGAAACAACTGTCTCGTGGCACAGTTGTCACAACGTGGGAAATTACTGGGAATGCGTCTTCATTTTTATCTGATGGCCCAAGACATCCTTCACTTAGGTAAGGAGATGTTGTCGCTGGTCAATTTACAAAACATCCCTCTATGTGAAAAATGTCGATACTAATACGAACTGTTGGCTCACAAGACAACTGCACTGACTACAAGAGATTAGTGCAGCGATTATCTCCTCCCAAAGACGTCTGTTTTGGAAATGTAATCTGAACTGGGCATTGTCCCAGAGCGCTGAGATTGCACCATTAGCATGATTGGAATGTAGCGAAGATTGATTTGATTCGTAAACTGGACCGAATGAGATTACATTCAGTGGACATGCGGTGTTGTTGTGCCGCTTGTCAACTGAATACAATGTCGCTGACCCGAAAGACATCATTTTGTGGTCGTATCTGAATTAGTGATCTACTTATCGGGACTTAATCTGTGTAACTGGTCATTTCGTGTAATGATATGTCACCTGCGTTGAGGATCTTTACATTGTTGGTTGTGACTTAGTTTTGACTTTGTGGTGGTTGTGGTTTAGTGTACGCTTGGCTCATGAATATTCATGAACCGTGTTCTTGTTATAGAAAACGAGGCTGGGGCAGTTGGGGGCAGGAGGTCCATATTCTCCATGTTAACATATAGGACTTTGTTTTTGGTTGTAATAATCGAACTGTTCCCAAATAGCGTATTTCAGTTATATTGTCCAAAGGATTATTACAAGCAGAAGCAATGGAACACTTTGATGGTGACAATGATCACGGAAAACATGAATTTTAATCGATTATTATGGTGGTTGCCATGACATTAGCGGCAAGTACTTGTGTTTGGCGATCTTTACTAATAATGAAGAGTGCCATTTTTCGCGCAGTACAACCTGTTTGGGGCAAACGTATACATATGTTATGATTATGTGCCTTTAGACAACTTGTCAGATATAAGTGCTTACCGAAACCACAACGTACAGCAATGTAAAATGCAAATTCCGTAAAAGACACATACGGCCTAAAATCGTGTCTATTATCTGCACTATGTAAATCGCTATATGTCTATGATAGTGTGGTAAATACTCAATTTTAAATCGGACATTTAAGATAAGACAGGTATAACACAAGATATTATGACCTGATTTTTCTAGTATTCATCAGTCGGAAGCTACAACTGTCATCCATCGTTAGAATAGTATTCTTGTGTCCAGTCCCCAATCAGCTCAAGTCGCGTGGAGTATCGCCATGTATCGTGACCCACTTACAGGCCTAGCCCTATTAGATCCAAGAAGGAAAGTACTAAGTTGTAAATTATTAAATGGTGTGTAGCATTATGGTTGTAGATATTGACCATAAATATGACAGGAGTAACTACATTATGGGCCAACAAAGACACATTAGATGCTCAAGTGGAACTGGCAAGTTATATAATGTTTAGTCATTTAGACTTAATTAATAATACGACAAGGAGGTCTGCTGGGGGTATTTTATATTTTAAAAAATTGGAAAATATATCATATTATGGATGGTTTTGAAAGAAGGAAAGAAGATGAAACATTGGTTGTTTATTGGCTGCTTGGCTCTGCACAGAAAGGTAATATATATATATATATATTTTATATATTTATATATTATATATATATATATATATATATATATATATATATATATTTACCTCTTACTGTAATAATATATATATATATATATATATATATATATATAATATTTAGAAATTAATATAATCTGTTATGGGTGGCTATGAAAGTAGATAAAACGTTGTTTAGTAGTTTATTACTATCAACTTCCAGACACAGTGATGATATTCTTGTCTGATGCTTGTTGATGTGCAATCTGTTTTTTTAGTTTTGATACAATCTCATTAAGTCTGCTTAAATCTTGTTATTTTGCCTCAGTGACACACAAACATCTTATAAACAGTTACAGTTCATGGGGGCTTACAGTTCTAGAAATAAACCTTTAGATGCATCTTGGAGCACTGGGGGACTGTTTCACTGAGATAAGGAGCTCTTAAGGAAAATTCATAATTAATCAAAATTCAGTGTTAAATTAAATTATTATTTTTCCAAAACGCAAATATCTACTGCCATATTACTGAGGACACTATTTCCATGACACACCAGTGACAATGTCCCGCTGACACTTCGTGGTGTTAACAGTTTTCTGGTATTCGAGATCACTGCTAAGGATCAGAATTTATCTTAAAGTGTTTGTGTTTCAGAGTTTGGTAACAATGTTAGTGAAATGGTCCCTTGTCTGGTTTTAATATATTTCCATCTTCATTTAGTGTTAAAATTGTGAAATGTTTGATTGTTTTTTAATTCTGGAGCTATACTTTAATTGCGTTCGGCTGTGGGTTGAATTTGATGTGCCTTTAAATCTTTAATTTTGTTAAAGGGTCACATACTTGGTACCCCTGTGCTTGGGGCATGTACAAGGCCCCACCAGGTGAAGGAGCAAAGTCCTTGGGGCTGAAGTGGATCTGTAACTTTGTTCCCAGGAGGTCCATCTGACACATTAACACATCAATGAATAGTTTTTCTTTCAACTCAGTACACTGTACACAGCTGTAGTTTGTGGACCAAGTCTTGTTACATAAGGGACTGGAGCCTCACATTGACCCAATCATTTACTGCAGTCCAACAAAAGTCAGTCCTTTTTACTCCATCACATTTTGGCCAGTCACAAATTTGTTGGTAAACATATTAACTGACACACATTCACGCCAGCCAACATATGTATTATGACCTGGAAAAAACTACAATCACACGTGTCACACCCATTTTCAAAACATTTAAAATTTCAATACATAATGGTGTTTGAAGACTTGCTCCTCATTTTGTTTACCCGTCCACCACCTGTCCACCGTCTGTCCAGTGGTATTTCTACCTGTTCAAAATTGTTTTACCTGTCCAACTGACAGGTGCACATGTCTCTGCTTAGCCATGTAGAACCTAAGCCGCAACAGTGCCTAGTTAGTTGTGCATCCTGCTTGAAATGCCCTAATTACAACAGTCCTACTTGAGTATAACAGGCTTGGCACTCCCTCAGAACCAGTAACACAGATGTGTAGCAACCGTCATGTGCATTAGTGGTGTCTGTGTAGGGACCAATCAGTAAGAGCTGGTTCTGGAACAAGCCACAATAAACTAACTAAAACTATATTACTGAAAACGACAGGTAAATCAGGTAGTGGGTGAATCGGCATATGTTTTTATTCCCTAGTGCTAATGAAACATGTGGTATAATAAGGTAAAACATCAGTGGTAAAACCACACATGAAAATACATCTCCCAGTATTTACTACATATACAAAAATCCAAAGCAGGGTCATGATTGGTGGGAGCATAAAATTCCCGCATGCAGTCTCCCGCCTAGTGTTAGGGCATGACTGGTAAATACAAAATGAGACAGGTAAACTAGTAAATTTCACACAACCTTGACTACAGTCGTGACTTTAGCCTAGGCACGTGTGTAAGTATATTTCCACACAATACAGCTTTTTACAGTCTGTTTTGGTCAGTTGTCCATGTTGTTGTCACTGTCACTAACGAGATGCTGAGTACAGACAGACATCACAGGTGTCTAGTCAGTCACTTCTCATGATCATGTTGTTGTCACTAGAGAGATGCTGAGTACAGACATACATCTCAGGCGTCTAGTCAGTCACTTCTCATGATCATGTTGTTGTCACTAGCGAGATGCTGAGTACAGACATACATCTCAGGCGTCTAGTCGGTCACTTCTCATGATCATGTTGTTGTCACTAGCGAGATGCTGAGTACAGACAGACATCTCAGGTGTCTAGTCAGTCACTTCTCATGATCATGTTGTTGTCACTAGCGAGATGCTGAGTACAGACATACATCTCAGGCGTCTAGTCAGTCACTTCTCATGATCATGTTGTTGTCACTAGCGAGATGCTGAGTACAGACAGACATCTCAGGCGTCTAGTCGGTCACTTCTCATGATCATGTTGTTGTCACTAGCGAGATGCTGACTACAGACATACATCACAGGCGTCTAGTCAGTCACTTCTCATGATCATGTTGTCACTAGCGAGATGCTGAGTACAGACAGACATCTCAGGCGTCTAGTCGGTCACTTCTCATGATCATGTTGTTGTCACTAGCGAGATGCTGACTACAGACATACATCACAGGCATCTAGTCAGTCACTTCTCATGATCATGTTGTTGTCACTAGCGAGATGCTGACTACAGACATACATCACAGGCGTCTAGTCAGTCACTTCTCATGATCATGTTGTTGTCACTAGCGAGATGCTGACTACAGACATACATCACAGGCGTCTAGTCAGTCACTTCTCATGATCATGTTGTTGTCACTAGCGAGATGCTGAGTACAGACAGACATCTCAGGCGTCTAGTCAGTCACTTCTCATGATCATGTTGTTGTCACTAGCGAGATGCTGAGTACAGACAGACATCTCAGGCGTCTAGTCAGTCACTTCTCATGATCATGTTGTTGTCACTAGCGAGATGCTGAGTACAGACAGACATCTCAGGCGTCTAGTCAGTCACTTCTCATGATCATGTTGTTGTCACTAGCGAGATGCTGACTACAGACATACATCACAGGCGTCTAGTCAGTCACTTCTCATGATCATGTTGTTGTCACTAGCGAGATGCTGAGTACAGACAGACATCTCAGGCGTCTAGTCAGTCACTTCTCATGATCATGTTGTTGTCACTAGCGAGATGCTGAGTACAGACAGACATCTCAGGCGTCTAGTCAGTCACTTCTCATGATCATGTTGTTGTCACTAGCGAGATGCTGAGTACAGACAGACATCTCAGGCGTCTAGTCAGTCACTTCTCATGATCATGTTGTTGTCACTAGCGAGATGCTGAGTACAGACAGACATCTCAGGCGTCTAGTCAGTCACTTCTCATGATCATGTTGTTGTCACTAGCGAGATGCTGAGTACAGACAGACATCTCAGGCGTCTAGTCAGTCACTTCTCATGATCATGTTGTTGTCACTAGCGAGATGCTGAGTACAGACAGACATCTCAGGCGTCTAGTCAGTCACTTCTCATGATCATGTTGTTGTCACTAGCGAGATGCTGAGTACAGACAGACATCTCAGGCGTCTAGTCAGTCACTTCTCATGATCATGTTGTTGTCACTAGCGAGATGCTGAGTACAGACAGACATCTCAGGCGTCTAGTCAGTCACTTCTCATGATCATGTTGTTGTCACTAGCGAGATGCTGAGTACAGACAGACATCTCAGGCGTCTAGTCAGTCACTTCTCATGATCATGTTGTTGTCACTAGCGAGATGCTGAGTACAGACAGACATCTCAGGCGTCTAGTCAGTCACTTCTCATGATCATGTTGTTGTCACTAGCGAGATGCTGAGTACAGACAGACATCTCAGGCGTCTAGTCAGTCACTTCTCATGATCATGTTGTTGTCACTAGCGAGATGCTGAGTACAGACAGACATCTCAGGCGTCTAGTCAGTCACTTCTCATGATCATGTTGTTCACTAGCGAGATGCTGAGTACAGACAGACATCTCAGGCGTCTAGTCAGTCACTTCTCATGATCATGTTTTTCACTAGCGAGATGCTGAGTACAGACAGCATCTCGGGGTCTAGTCAGTCACTTCTCATGATCATGTTGTTGTCACTAGCGAGATGCTGAGTACAGACAGACATCTCAGGCGTCTAGTCAGTCACTTCTCATGATCATGTTGTTGTCACTAGCGAGATGCTGAGTACAGACAGACATCTCAGGCGTCTAGTCAGTCACTTCTCATGATCATGTTGTTGTCACTAGCGAGATGCTGAGTACAGACATACATCACAGGCGTCTAGTCAGTCACTTCTCATGATCATGTTGTTGTCACTAGCGAGATGCTGAGTACAGACAGACATCTCAGGCGTCTAGTCAGTCACTTCTCATAATCATGTTGTTGTCACTAGCGAGATGCTGAGTACAGACAGACATCTCAGGCGTCTAGTCAGTCACTTCTCATGATCATGTTGTTGTCACTAGCGAGATGCTGAGTACAGACAGACATCTCAGGCGTCTAGTCAGTCACTTCTCATGATCATGTTGTTGTCACTAGCGAGATGCTGAGTACAGACAGACATCTCAGGCGTCTAGTCAGTCACTTCTCATGATCATGTTGTTGTCACTAGCGAGATGCTGAGTACAGACAGACATCTCAGGCGTCTAGTCAGTCACTTCTCATGATCATGTTGTTGTCACTAGCGAGATGCTGAGTACAGACAGACATCTCAGGCGTCTAGTCAGTCACTTCTCATGATCATGCATTCCACATACAGCACTATCAGTACCTGGTCAAATTGTCCTTTGATCACTAATTGGACATCTGCAGCGGTCCATGTGTCCATCTGTCTGCAGTCTGGCTCACTCTGCCAGGTCTATATTTACCGTTCGATGAGGGGATTTCCGGGTGATTTATACAGACATTCACATATATTCCTAGAGCCCAGTAAATGTCCAATGTCACAGTAAATTGTCTGTTAATACTTGCCTCCAGTCTCCCAGGTCACATGACGGTCTCAGGTGGATTTGGAATGTGCCTCGTCGTTTTATGTCACTGCGTGATGTCCTTTAGATTGAAAAGGTTGGCTGCTCATGATAATGTGGCAGAATTTCATTATGTCATTTATGTGGACTGAATTTTTATCTGAAAAAGATGGTGTTATTAGGTTATGATAAGATAACTTGCTCCTTCTAGTTAACGGAATGTGCATTGATTTTTACTGGTTAGCCATACTGAACAATCTGTTGGGGACATTGTGATTGATAATGATATAGGGTGTTATGACACTGAATTGGTTAGTATGTTTTACTGCTCAGTTGTTATAATTACGTTTTACAACAAATGTAAATTTTGATGTTTTAGTGATGTATCAAATTCCAGTTTACTGGTGGTAATTACATTATGAAAACTGTTAGATTAAAACCTTACTTACTATTGTTAATTTGAATTACTGGTGTGACAGGAGAGATTCACATGTATAATGTGTAAACAAGATTGACAGCTTGAAATGTCAATGCAAAGTTACAACAAGTGTAAAGTTTGTGTGGTCAGTGCTGTATAATGTTGGTATATCTGCGTTGTCTATACACTGTAGCGCTGAGAGTGAAATCACTATTTTTAATGTGCATAAAATTTCAGCTTATTCAGTTCCCATTAAAATTTGTTATTCATATAAGACTCGGTTTACTCAGGTTTGCTTGAGTTGATCCGCACTCAATGATTTTTCAATATTGCATGGACAGCTCCACCATTAAACTGTCAAAAAGGTTGCCTTGAGCAAACAAATTCAGATAAATCACCGTGGTAACTTATCAAGACATTCAGCACCAGACCGTGTCCACAGTGTACCACAGCACCAGACCGTGTCCACAGTGTACCACAGCACCTGACCGTGTCCACAGTGGACATGGATACGGACACGGATACAAAGACACGTGATTGATTTTCTTGTTTTCGCTCTTCTGCAGTCGCAGAAAAAGTTATCAATATCACACTTGTGCACAGGAGAAGAGGTCTTTGACTGGCTGTCATGGTGATGTCATTTGATGGTGTCATCCACTGAATCACATGTCACCCACTTGGCCACTTGCTTTGATTGTGGGTATCAGGAGCCCAACTAATGACTTATGACCTTCTCATTGAGGACCAGTCCTGCCAGACTCCTGCCTCCTGTAGTCGTCTCATTGCCACTCTCTGCCACTGGTTTCTGCAGCATGAGATTGATCATTAACTCCACTGGCTCTCAGAAGTGGCATTTGTGTCTTATCGTCAGGGAACAGTCACTTGGGATGAGGCCAGCTGTCACCTTGGACTTGTGGTGGACAATGTCTTGTCATGTTGGTCTCCTCTACTGTCTGCAATTTGTTCACCTATAGCTGCTGTCTGGGTGTGTGGACTTACTGGCTGGGTGGGTGGACTTACTGTCTGGGTGGGTGGACTTACTGGCTGGGTCAGTGGACTCACTGGCTGGGTGGGTGGACTCACTGTGTGGGTGGGTGGACTCACTGTCTGTCTGGACTCAGGGGCAGGTGTCGAGTTTATTAATTATTTGAAACATTTATTAAGCACTGTGTATCCAGGTAAAAAGTCTGCCCAAAGGCGCTAACAATATAAAATAAGTAAATATATAGATATAATGTATAGGTTAAATAAATACGTTAAAATAAGTTTAATAAATAAACTACTTCAGTAAAATAAATAAGTTAAATACAATAATAAATTGACTTTGTAAAATTAGATCTGATAAAGATTAAGAAGACAACCAAACTTTAACACATATGATTAATGTAGTAAAAAACGTGTAAATAGTCAACTTAATTTAAATGTCATTTCACCTACCCAGGTAGCCACACAGTGTTCTATCACCTAGCCACACAGTGTTCTATCACCTAGCCACACAGTGTTCTATCACCTAGCCACACAGTGTTCTATCACCTAGCCACACAGTGTTCTATCACCTAGCCACACAGTGTTCTATCACCTAGCCACACAGTGTTCTATCACCTAGCCACACAGTGTTCTATCACCTAGCCACACAGTGTTCTATCACCTAGCCACACAGTGTTCTTAACACTATACAGAAAGACGTATCTTTAGCAATGTCTTCCGTGTTGCCAGTTTAAGGGGGTGCAAGTGTCTGACACTGCTGTTTCATCTACAAACTCCTTGGTATGAGTCCTTGTAAAGCACAGTGGCTCAGGGGTAGAGCTTCTGGCTCTCGACTAAGTGAACCTGGGTTTGAATCCTGTGCTGCAGTGTTAAAACTTTGGACAAGTTTTTTACACTCTACATTGCTCCAGTTAACTCAGCGACTCCAACTTTCCAGTGGAATCAACAACTCAGTATAATCTTCTTAACTGTTGGGTGGGAGAAATCTAATTTTTAAAATTAAAACTGTGATAATCAATCACATTTAATAGTTGGAATTGGAATCATCACAGTGCGGGTGGAATCAAAAACATAATAAAAATTTATTGGAATCAGAATCAGTTAAAGAACATCTTACAAATAAATAATTAGCAGTGTGCTACAGTACTACTCCCAGTACAACTATAGTTAACATTAATTACAAAATAGGTTTTTTTCATTCTGCTTGCAAAGATTTACGTTAATAAATACTCAGAGTTTGTTTATATTTTGTGGTACAAATCACAAGTATGAAAAGTTTTTATTGTTCACATAAAGTTAAGTAGATTGGTTCTAGGTTAGAAGGATCCATATTTATGCAGTTTTTATTTTAATGTTTTACTCATAGTCTTATGGATTGAATGTAGAGTTGATACTGATACAGCCCCTATGTGTGGGCCATGTGTTTGTTAATTGTTATTTGGTCCCTTATTTGCTATCCTAATTGCAATCACCACTGGATAATGAGGCAGGGTAAATACCAGTTAGAAAGAAAACCAGGCATGCATGATAATTTAATATGTTAATGGTCACTTAAGACAGTTTGATCATAGAAGCCTACCAGGTGAACGCAGGTAATAATGGCTGGACTCATAGTTGAACATTTATCTACATCCTGATAAAGTGTTTTTATTGCTCGCGTGAAGTTAAGTAGATGAGAAAGGAGCTTTCTTCTTGTATGTTTATTACGCGAGGATTGTTTCTGGTAACTTGTTTCACATTCCACAATCTGTGCACAGGTTCTGCTAAGTTCTGACAAGCATAAATGTCATAGTCGTAACAGATGCACTTTCACCAACACAGAACTTCATAAAGATTTCTGCAAGATATTACAATTATCATTTGGAACCACTTATTTTGTCAGTGGAATGTGGATGTTCTAGAAGGATTTCTGCCTCTGAATAAATTTTTGTCTAGATTTATAGCTAGACAAAAATAAGTAAAAAAAATGGTAAATAAAACGATAAGTTGACTTATTGTTTTATTTACCAATGTGTCAAAAAAGGTCTTGTTTTACTGAAATGCCAAGACACTATTGGATTTTTAGTATTACTTTCCTCTGGTGACTATAATCAACAAATGTTTTCTCTTTTATCTCATCAATTGATATTTTATGGATATATATGTCAGTATTGGCGAAACAAATAACTATGTCAAGTATCTGCTAGGGTAAGGCCAGGGATAGATCACTAAGGTGCCGTACCACTGTTCCTGGCTGGCAAGGTAACCTCGATGTACACATGAATGTGAATGTACATGAATGTGAACATGCAGTGTTCACACTGTAGCAATTGCAACATGGATGAATACTTCCCAGAGCACTTGAACTCAGCAGTAAACAATTCCAGGATATATGATATTAAACCAGAAGTATAAGATATAAATAGATAAACATTCCTAGTGTCAGACCACCAGGATGGACATGTAGTGTTTGTTGCATTCACAAGATGGCGCCACCGAGTATGCCTCTCCTCAGTGCCTAAGCAAAGTACAACTTTTATGACAGAGCTGTTCACAATCTGTGAACATATTTTACAAATCAGTTGGTAACTTGGAGTTAGACAGTCATGCAGTTTGTTACTGTTTGTATACTTCAGAAATCAGAAATGTGAGAAATAACTAATTGTTATTTCTTTTGTGTCAGTATTACAACAGTTTGTGCATTCTCAAGAGGGTAGATAGGGTTTATTAATTTTTATCCCACAAATATTTGTAAATAAATTTAATTAATCCAAAACTTATTTAAAAAAACGATTTTAAAGAACAAAAATTGTTTTAAAGAACAACATTTATTTTAAACAACAAAATCAGACTTAAGAGTTCATAAGAATGTCAGTGAAATGGTCCCTTGGAGCTGGTGTAAAGTCAACCAACCAGAATATCAGGGAAATGGTTTGACTCGGTTGACTGAATCAGTGAATGACTTGGCCTGGTTGACACAATAAAGTCTTACTTTTCCCCGTTACTTGTGATGCATACTCTATAATTGACGTGACTGGAACTTGTGAAATGTGGCCAGTCATTGAAGCAATCGCATGTTATACACTTCACACTTCAGTGACAGAGGGTGAATGTTAATGGTGGAGGGGGCACAGGCAGTTGATGGGGGTAGGGCAGAACAGTCATGAAGTGATAGTCAGTCACTGTCAAGTATAATAATCATAACAATCATAATAATAATCAGCGTTATCACGACCTAACTTTACAACACATTCCAATGTTTTATTGTAACTGGAATGAAAACACATGGCAATAAAGCTGATCTTATCTTATCTGAATGCACTAGATCTAACTTATGTCAGTAAATGTGCATGCATATGTATATGTAGTGTGTGTGTATATATATTATATATATATATATATATATATATATATATATATATATATATATTATATAATATATGTATACATTCATAATTTTTTTTAATAAATATATAAAATAATTGAGTTATTAATTGCAAAGTCAAAAAAGTCCAGTAATATTGTCCGGTGTGATGTTGAATGTCCTGTGTATATATAGTGTTCACCAGTTGCGCTGGCATTCCATCTATTTTAATAGGTTGTAAGACATTTCACAGCGATAATTAATTACATAGTACAAGCATAACAGTTTGATAAAATGATCAAAATTGTGTGAAATGTATCTAAAACAGATTACAATATAAACATTAATTGCAGGAAGGTCTTTGTTTTATATTTTATCCAGTAAACCTTTTATTCACAACAGTTCAATTATAAATAATGTCTTGGACCTATCCTGTGATCTGGCCGGTGATTTGAGATGATATCAGAGATAACTGAGTTGGCTGTCATTAGTCAGTACAATGGCATCATTGGCATGTGCAGTTTTAAACAGGAACAGCCGCTGGTCTTAAGCCAATTGACATGTTGATAACAACAGTTAATATATGAACTTGTAAGGGGGGTCACTGCAGGTATTAATACATGATACTAATGGTGTTTCATAACACGAGAATCCAGAATAATTATGATAGCTGATAATAACCATTCACTCAGGTATGCCTGTGACCATTTACTCAGGTAGACCTGTAGCCATGTACTCAGGTATGCCTGTAACCATTCACTGAGGTAGGCCTGTAATAATTAACTCAGGTTGGCATGTAACAATTTACTCAGGTTGGCCTGTAACCATTTACTCAGGAAGACCTGTCTGTAACCTTTTACTCAGGTATGCCTGTAACCATTCACTAAGGTAGGCCTGTAATAATTAACTCAGGTTGGCCTATAACCATTTACTCAGGTAGGCTTATAACCATTTACTCAGGTATGCCTGCAACCATTCACTGAGGTTGGCATGTAACAATTTACTCAGGTTGGCCTGTAACCATTTACTCAGGAAGACCTGTCTGTAACCTTTTACTCAGGTATGCCTGTAACCATTCACTGAGGTAGGCCTGTAATAATTAACTCAGGTTGGCCTATAACCATTTACTCAGGTAGGCTTATAACCATTTAGTCAGGTAGGCCTGTAACCATTTACTCAGGTAGGCCTGTAACCGTTCACTCAGGTAGGACTGTAACTATTCATTCAGGTAGGTATATAACCATTCACCCAGGTAGGCATGTAACCGTTTACTCAGTCAGGCCTGTAACCGTTTACTCAGGTAGGCCTGTAGCCAATTACTAAGGTAGGCCTGTAACCGTTTACTCAGGTAGGCCTGTAACCATTTACTCAGGTAGTCCTGTAACCGTTTACTAAGGAAGGCCTGTAATCATTCACCCAGGTAAGCCTGTAACCATTCACTCAGGTAGGCATATAACCATTCACCCAGGTAGGCCTGTAACTATTCACTCAGGTAGGCCTGTAACCATTCACTCAGGTAGGCCTGTAACCATTAACCCAGGTAGACATATAACCATTCACCCATGTAGACATATAACCATTCACCCAGGTAGACATATAACCATTCACCCATGTAGACATATAACCATTCACCCATGTAGACATATAACCATTCACCCAGGTAGACATATAACCATTCACCCAGGTAGACATAACCATTCACCCAGGTAGACATATAACCATTCACCCATGTAGACATATAACCATTCACCCAGGTAGACATATAACCATTCACCCAGGTAGACATATAACCATTCACCCATGTAGACATATAACCATTCACCCAGGTAGACATATAACCATTCACCCAGGTAGACATACAACCATTCACCCAGGTAGACTTGTGACCTGACCATCCACTCAGTCAGGTGGGCCTGTAGCTGTACATTCAATACTTGACTAAGTGTATCCAGAGTTTGTTCATGTGTTTAGGGTCTACCTGGGTGAATTGTTACATGCCTTACTTGAGTGAATTGTTACAAGACTATCTGAGTGCATGGCTTCAGGCCTACCTGAGTGAATGGCTGCAGGTGTTAACATTTAAAAGTAGCAAAAATATGCTTATGTCATACATTAAAAATGAAAGTAAAAGCAGTACCATAATTATAAAATAACAAATTCATATAAATTACAACAGTAGTTAAAAATGCAAACACCACTGAGATATTCACATATAACATGTAATGTGTACACTGTACACTGCCAATATGTGACAGATTCTATTGAGCTTGATATGGCAAAACCAAGTCATTCACTTTAGGCGTTTTTATCAGTCCACGTTTGCAAAGTAAAAACATATAACGAGGATTAACTTTCACACCCCAACTTATGTTACGTATTGTGTATGCCCCACCCAACAAATTAGTTTACACACCTCCACAACTTAGCCACTTATCGTACACGCCACACCCACAAGATGTATATATATTTATATATATCTGGGAGTGACCCCCCCGGCTACCAACTGGTGGTCACGGGGACTGATTATGACAACGCTGTAGATCGGAGGCATACAGTATTCAGGCAGGCGTTGATCACCTACCAGTGAGTGAGCTACCTGCATGGTCTGAGTACACTGTGTGTACGCATACAGGATTAAACATACACAGTGCACGGATAATCTCGTCCAACACCACAGCTCCAACCAGTGGCAGACTTACACTAACGAGTTACTTAATTCCGACTGTGCCACGCGCAATCAACACTGGACAATGCTGGATACGTATACAGAGATCATTGAGACGGACGCAATGAGTGCGAGGAGATTTATTTCACACGGACCCCTACCGTGTCCAGTGCGTATGTGACTGTCACACTACCTGGCAACCGGTCAGTGGCCGAAATACTGACCGCTGGCTCGATCGCAGCGACGGATTTGTGTATCATTAAACATGTAGATTTGGTTTACCGCTTGTGGCCAGTAAACAGTGGACACACATGGACCGTGGATACACTCGAGTGAATCAGGAGACTACTGACTGTGTCGATCCGTTTGGGATGTCACTAGGCACGCTGATGGGATAAGCAGGATATAATGGGTGCGGGAGTTAGTCATCAAAGCCACAGGTAAGTGTCACCCATGTTGCTGCATATGTCACTAGGTGGAGCTAGCAGTGTTAGATGTATTGTTAAGTCTGCTTCTAAATTTGAAGTTTTACATCAAACAATAAGTTTGATCACGTATGTGTGTATGTGTGTATTTTCCCAAGACGTTCTTGCCTAAAGGTACTTTTTTATCGCTGCAGGCTTTGGTGAAATTGTGTGTTGAAAATTGCAATACATTAGAGAAAGTAATTATATTCACTGCACACTGAGGTTAATGCTTCAGTGTGTATTCCCACGTTATGTAGGCCCACTGGGGCAGTCTTATAGAGCACCTCCGCCAAGGTACAAACAACGTAAATCTGCCATGGATACAAATGTAGGTTAACCCAGTGACAACAACCACAATGTATTTACCATATAGCTGAGTGATTTCATGTAACAGTGTCAGTTGGAGTTGGTGGGGGGTGAGGGGGGTCACTCGGTGTATTGCCAGTAGACTACCTTTGAGTTAACTTTCACATGTTTCCTCTGCATTTACCTGTAGGCATCAAATAACCCATATTGAAGAAAAAACATATGTAAATATGAACTAAATATAAATGTGTTTGTTTAAAATAAATCATGGACAGATGCAGATACAGGATATTGTCAATGTGTGTATGTGTGTGTGTGTATATATTATTATATATATATATATATATATATATATATATATATATATATATGTATATAATATATATATATATATATATAATTATAATATATATATATTATATATATATACCAGGTATATATAATTATATCATAACCGTGCCTGGCAAACATTTTAAATGTCTGGATTGAGTTGATCAGCTTGAAAAGGATATATAGGTTTGTTTACACTTTCTCAGACAGTGACTTCCATTCAAAGGTGTCATTGGAAAAGACTATACAATACTTCAACTTGAAAATAGTACCTTTTTGACAGAAGTTTACCACATGTGTTATGTGGCATTTAGATAGGTTTTCTGTACTCTGGAGGGCCCCCCTTGGAGTGCCCCCCACTGCAGGACTGGCCCAAATGTCTATAGATATAAGAGGCCAGGCGCTGTGTCATATATTTCCCGTTGTGTACTCTATAATTAGTGAGAAGACGAACACAAAGAACTCCTCAGTCACATTCACAAAGTGTATCCAAGAAAATACATTTACAAAGTTCTCCCTGGCAAACTAATAATAAATACACAGATTCTGTATACAGTATCTAAGAAGTGTTGATTATTCTGTCAAATGCTTCCGTAAGAAGTAGGTACAATCCAGTGTTTCCCTGCTATAGAATGAGCGAGGTGGGTCACCTCGCTGTTTTTGTAAGCCACCTCACTCAAAATATGCCAGAACTCCCACCTCATAGCTATGTCTTGCTGTAAACATGTTTACATGTGGCTACCTTGTAGTTATGCATTTGTATCTTTCCTATTTGTCAGGGAAAAAGTTCAAACACCCTTCAGAATGCACCATTTGGAGGGTAGTTTTTAAAATAGTTCTAGGTTGCACTTGGCAA